>JADRCD010213785.1:872-24943 GCA_019843815.1 Montemys delectorum
CTTCCTGTCCCTGTTCCTATGAGATCCAGTGTGAAACGGGCTAGACTTCAGTCTCTGCTCCGGCAGGCACATGGTGGCCCCAGAATCTCTGTGCCGGGGGGGGGGGTTACAGTGGTAGGAGTGGGGAGCATTATACAAGATGCACAATGAACACTCAATCAATAGTAGCGCAGTTATTGTTAATGTAGTGATAGCTGACTTTCCTCTTCTAGTCAGTCTCAACTCCATGGGTAGTTTAAGTCATGCGTTGTACACAGAACCAACCCTAGGGCTATCCACATGTCAGGCAGACATCCTGTAACTACCGACTGAGTGTATGCTGTATCCAGAGGAAACATTTGGAAGTTGAGCCCCATAGTCAGTGACTGATCAAATCCAGGGACTATCACAATGGTGCGCACAGCAACTTTACTCAAGGACTCTGCCAAACCTTCTGACAATTCTTCTTTCTTTGTCAATTACAAATAAAATCTAAACTCCTGGCATCTCTTCCCTCCTAACACCTTACCATACTTTCTTTCCATTGTGAACACGGGTGTACATGGGCGTGCACATACATAAATAAGGGTAAAGAAGAAGGGAGGAGGGGGAGGAGGAGGGAAAGGAGGGGCAAGAGCAGCAGACTTCCTCATTGGTACTTAAGAGTCACTTAACACGTAGAGAGAAACTCGGAAAGATGCTCAGGTCCAGAGCAGAATGCTTTGTTTTAAAGCTTTGTTACAATTTTAATTCCATACTACCTTCTGTACTTGACCTCTGCAGGCCAGGGATGCAGGGGAAGTTAACCATTAACCCTTTTCAAGCCACGTACGAAACACCTGGTTGCTATGCCATTTCCAATAAGAATAGGAAACTGACTCTGTCCTTCTGAGAGCCCAAGACTGGAGTGAACATTAGCATGAAGAAGTTTTCCATACTTACTAGCTCAGAAGCCAGCAAATGGGTGAGAATGTGATTCTTAAGATGATATCACACTAGGAAGGCATGGGCATGGCCAGTGTGCAGTCTCCCATTCAGATCTACAGAGCAACACTGTAAAGGGCTTGAAGGGAGTTGATAATATAGCTCAGTTGGTAGAATGCTTGATGAAAAGTAGAAGGGCCTGCGTTTGGATTCCCCCTAGCACCCACATAAAAAGCCAAGGGCATGTCTATACCTAATTATAGCACTACAGAAGCAGAGACTAGCAGATCATTTGGGATTGCTCATTGGCCAGCCAGTCTAGTTGCATCAGTGACCTCCAGATACAGTGAGAGACTCTTTCTAAAACTCAGGTTTCCAGACAGGTTGAAGGGATACCTCAGTGAGAGCACTTGACTAGCAGAAGGCCTAGGTTCAGTGCTAAGCACTGCTTCCTAAAATAAAAAGAATGGATGTTTGAGAAAGACACCAATCATACATATAGATATACATCAACACATGTGCATATATCTGTATATATATTACATATACATCAACACATGTGCATATCTGTATATATAATACATATACATCAATACATGTGCATATATATGTATGTATAATACATATATTACATATGATATATATATATATATATCATACACAGAAAGAGAGAAAGGGAGATGGAGGAAGGGTGGGATGGAGGGAGAGGGAATGTGGAAGAAATGAAGCAAGGGTAAGGAAAGAAGCAGAGGTTAAGTGCCTCTACTTATGTGACTATATCGCTTTGCTTATGGTGAGAACATTCGGAAGATGTAGTAGGTATTGTTAATAGAGACACTCCTGTTGTATTGTTTTTAATAACTTTCATTGCGTTTATTCTTTGACAATTTCTTGGATATATAAAGTGCATTATGGTTATTGTAACTCCTCATGCTCTCTCTCTCCCTCTCCTAACACACACACACACACACACACACACACACACATCCCTTGCTACCATCATAACATGTCACTGTATTTTTTTTTATTTAACCAAGATCATTTGTATAACCCTGGTGAGCTCCTCAGTGGGTTTATAACTGAAGCCACCGGCTGCCCTTCCCCTAGAATCCATCATTAGCAAATACTTTATCAGGAAAAGGTAAGATCCCACAAGCCCCTCCTCAGTCCATGATTGACTGTAAATAGGCCCAGATTTGTGTGGGCCCAGTGCAAACAGCCACAGCTACCGTGAGACTGTGACGTGTTCATTGTTCCATATATAGAAAACAGTGTTTTAAAGTCCTCCTCCTCCCTGCTTTCTTGCCCTTGCATCCCATCTGCCCACGCTTCTGCAAAGATCCAGGAACCTTAGAAGGGCAGTGACAGACACATTCTTTTTAAAGACTGTGAAAACAAAATCTCTATTCTATTCATTAAATCCTTTCCTGACAAAAGGTGATCTAGAAGAGATGGCTTACTTGTCATTTTTCAGCATCAAAAATTTGAGTCTTCGTCCCCTGATGACTCTTCCCCAAAACTGTTAATCTTGATTGTCAACTTGATCACATTGAGAGGCACCGTGGAGATTATAAGACACACTTCTAGGTACGTCTGTGAGAGTATTTTCCAGAAAGAATTAGATCTCAAGGGTTCAGACTTAATGAATACTTTGATCATGATGGTTTTAAAATTTGAAAAGATGGTGGTGAGTGGTGGATCTGTGGACACTGGGCTTAGATGAACATGTTCTTGGGGGTTCTGCTCTTCCTGGGTCCTTTCCTGTTACTCCTCTGTTCCACTTCCTATCCACCATGGTATGGTATGAACTGCACTAACACACACCCCTTGTCACAATGGACAGAAATATATGAAACTGTGAGCAAACTAAAGTTACCCCTGTGGGGTGTTTTGGTAATAGCAGTAAAGCTAACCTTTTACCACAACTGAAATAGCCTAAATTCTCCATTCTCTTTCCCAGACATACACTCTTTTTTTTTTCTAAGATTAATTTATTTATTTTATGTATGAGTACACTGTTGCTGTCTTCAGAAACACCAGAAGAGGGCATCAGATCCCATTACAGATGGTGGTGAGCCACCATGTGGTTGCTGAGAATTGAACTCAGTACCTCCGAAAGAATAGACAGTGCTCTTAACTGCTGAGCCATCTCTCCAGCCCCCCCAGACATACACTCTTACTGTGCATAATTCATGCTTTCAGTTCTTCAGCATCCTATATAGTTAGAAGAAACAGCAGAGAACCTAAGATGATCAGAAAGACATCAAAACTCCTTCCCAGCAGAAATCAAGGTCATCTACTTATTGGCAGTTGCCCTTGAAACAGTGACCTTCAGAAGTAGAACTCTGGGCTAAAGCAGCTCTCCTAGAAAGATGTGGGTAAGGGCATGATGAACACCTTAAGTAGTGAGGCTCTACTTTATCTTATGATGTGCTATGTTTATCTTACAAGATTCGTAGCAAATGCAGAATCAAGAAAAGGGTAGAAGAAAGGCCAGAAAGTCTGGATGGATGGAAGGATGACTGACTGTGCAAGTGAAGGACAAGCCACAGAGAAGAGAGTGGCAGATCTGTGAGGAAGTATCAAAGTCAAGGAGTAGAAAGAGAAGATCCAAATATAAAGGACACAGAGAAAAAGAGAAGATCCAAATATAAAGGATACAGAGAAAAAGCATAGTCAATATGAGTTCATTCATTCATTTGATATGAAATTCCTGTATATCTACCAAGCCACAGACAATCTGGGCACTGCCTGGTTTAGTGAGAAAGCCCCAGTGTTTGTTCACCCAGGTCTACCTTGGCTCATTTTCTGGTGTGTATTTAAATCTCCTTTGTTGTATGAAGATGTTGAATGAGAGAATTGTGTGTATCACAATCACTGAGCCTACCCACCATTTCTACCCATTCCCAGCTACAGTCCTGCAGTTGGGTTAAAATTTACACGTTGGATCTTTCAAGAAACTGCCATACTCAAAGCATTCAGTCTGAAAGGGGGTACTAAGTTCTGACACCCCTGGGCCTCAAGCATGTGTTAATCTGCAGGGCTGCTTGCCTTCCAAGTCCCCAGGAAGCATGGTCTGCAGCTTACCCGGTGACAGATGACACTTTTCTTTAAAAAATACTTACATATTACAGCTAATATAAATGACTATACTAATGAGCTAACAATCTCTTGGGAGATAACATAACCCACGAACCAGGCAATGTAAGATGAAAAAGAGAATCAGCTAAGCTTACTATGTTGCTATTCTACATTTGCTTTGAAAGGGAGAGAAGACTGATCCACATAGCATCCACCTTTGATTTAGTCCTCAGATCACTGCAACAAAGTTGGCACTATCCTGGAACTGGGACTATGAGAAGCCACTCAACTGATGCAGGGGCCTTAGGGAAAACATTGCAAACGTAGTGACTAAGCTGAAGGGTTTGTGACACTTCACACCATTTAGCCAAGCCACGTTGTGTATGATTCCTCATGGCATAGGAAATGAACTACAAGAACCCTTCTTCTGCTAGGGTATCTAGCTTGCCAACAGGCCAGGCATGCTCAAACTTATCCAGTCAGAAGGGTCACATTTATTTATTAAACAAGCATGTATAGAGGACCTGTAATGTGACAGAAAGCTAAGTTGTGAATGAAACTGAAGCTCTTGGGGCTTACCTATTAGTGAGAGAAGAAAGGTATAAACAAAGAAGAAAAGAAAGGAGGGAGAAGAACAATCTTCGGACCTATCATCTAAAATTAACCAGGTTCCTATGTGAGAGCTACATGGTGATATGCTGTGCAAAGGTCAGGTTGGCAGCCAGTGAGTTATTGCCTCAGACTTTATTGACTCATGTGTGCTTCTCACTGGAAGGGATTTTATGTTTGAACACTCACTGTGAATATGATGGGATTGGAAGGTAACATGATGTCTCTGAAGTCACACCCAGGATCCTCTGCACGGAAACATCTCTGTTTATTTCCCGAATAATGTTTGCCAAATAATTATATGACAAATTTGAACTGAGCCAGTGGTTTATATTTTCAGAGAACTGTGTGCTGTTCTCTAGAGACCCAATTTCCTGCAGTAACATGAAAAGTAGGAAGATGAAGTAAGCAGGGGTCCATCCTGGGCTAAGTGTGAACCTGACTTTTATATGAATGGTGAGGAGGGAAAGAAGAGAGATATATGGGTGATAAAGTGAGCAGAGGTCCATCCTGGGCTAAGTGTGACACTGACATTAATATAAATAGTGAGAAGGGAAAGGAGAGAGATATACAGGTGTGGATTCACCCAACAAGACTAAATGGAAGGGAGGGAGATAAATGAAATCTCAGGACTCCGAAAAGTCAAAAGGATGATGTAAGCTGAACAAACACACTGCGGGGCTGACCACAGGGAGAGAGACCTAGAGGAAACTACAGCAGCCAAGGAGAAGTGCAACATGTTTCTGCTCACATCCTCACATGTTTAGGCTCCCAAGAACCTAACTGCAAAGGAGAAATGCTTCTGTGCTACGCAGTTAGTCTCCGTAGGCTGGTTTTGTGCCAACTTGACACAAGCTGGAGTTATCACTAAGATAGGAGCCTCCCTTGAGGAAATGCCTCCATGAAATCCAGCTGTTAGGCATTGTTTTCAATTCGTGATCAAGGGTAGGGAGGCCAATGTAGTTGGTGCCATCCCTGGGCTGGTAGTCCTGGGTTCTATAAGAAAGCAAGCTGAGCAAGCCAGGGGAAACAAGCCAGTAAGGAACATCCCTCTGTGGCTTCTGCATCAGCTCCTGCTTCCTGACCTGCTTGAGTTCCATCCATTCCTGAGTTCCTTTGATGATGAACAGCAGTGTGGAAGTGTAAGCTTTCCTCCACAACTTGGTTCTTGGTCATAATGTTAGTGCAAGAATAGAAACTCTGACTAAGACAGACTCCACTTACATACTCTATGCTTTGACACTCTGCTGCTGTCAAACAATGTCTTTCGGGACCTCATGCCAAGATACCAATGAGCAAGAAAGAAAATGACCAATCTGGCAAGGGCATTTAGTCCTGGTTGTGGGAGGGGGACTTTGCTTCTGTTGTTATGCAACACAAGCAGAAATCATCTGCTCTCCGTCAGGTACTCCACCAGGGAGTCATGATGCTCTCAAGCTCATCGGTGGGTGTCAGATAGATAAGAATAGCAGCCATAGCTTGAGAAGGACATAGAAATCTTGAGCTCAGAACCAAGGCTAGAGGTTTGATTGCCTCCAAGAGCTAAGCCACCTGGACCAAGACCAAAGCTGGTCAGGTTGAGTGATGTGCTGAGTGGTCAGGAAGAACATGCCCCTTGATGCCAACTGACTAGCTCTTAGCTCAGCATAGCAACAATAGCTAGAGTATTCCTATTAAACCTTCACAAGTGATGTCTAAGCCAACTGATTCAGTGGGAGGTATCCCCAGTAGGGTGAATGCGTGATAAGCTGTAAAGAAGTTTGAATAGCCCTGAAGTGCTCCACCTACAATCTCTCATCAAAACACTCCTAACTCCCAGCTGTTGATCCAAGCGAAGTGACCTTCATCTATAAGTCGATTCATGATAAACTTTCCCAGGGAAAAGCATATGAGCAGTCTGGGGCCTTTATAGAGACAGGACCACACTTGGATCTTCATGTTTCAAGGCGGGACAGGTCTGAAAGAACATCCCAGTTCCCTGCAGAATCAGCAGAGTGTGGCCTAAGGCAAGAATATAAAGTCTTTTCTCCACACCCTCATTCCTTCTTCACCACCACACCGCAGATACATATCCTGAAAAGAGTATAAACTTCCCAGTGAAATTCTGTCTAGACATTCATTTCTGAGTCCATAAACTAAGAGGGCCACGTGTGTATACGTACCACATACCAAAAGCCAACAGGATAGGGAGGAGAGTGCGTCTTCTGTCTTGGTTTCATCTCCACTTCATCAAATCTAGTAACTATCTCTAAAACAGAGATAAACAATCCTCCATGCCTTGTTCTGAATCAATGAGACTATACGATGATAAAACTTTACGTACAACCTGCTTCTCCTAACACAGGTGGCCGATAAAGAGGAAGGGAAACACATTTCAACAACAGAAAGTTAATGTCTTCGTTTCATTGCTGGAGACTAGCCCATGAGGAATGATTAAGAAGAGAAGATCACTATGGGAGAAGTGTCCCTAAGGAAGTCCTTTAGCTTCCTAACCTGGTTAGTTTCCTAACCTGTTTTTAAATTTTCTTTTCTGAAGTGCTGGGCGGTGGTGGCGCACGCCTTTAATTCCAGCACTTGGGAGGCAGAGGCAGGCGGATTTCTGAGTTCAAGGCCAGCCTGGTCTACAGACTGAGTTCCAGGACAGCCAGGGCTACACGGAGAAACCCTGTCTCAAAACACGAAAAACAAACAAACAAAAGAATTATTTTCGGTTTCCTAATCAATTTAAAAAGCATTATCTAATCTGCTTCTATAAGCTCTCTCTCCTGGGGTTCTGAGAACAATGGAATGAGGTCATGGTGTACACTATTCCTATATCAAGCATCAAATCAGATACTTTCAAACACGTCCCCAAGAACTCTAACAAGCAACAAAAAGGTACAGTGATGATTAGAACATAGCACATCTGATATGTAACACTATCCATTTTTTTTTTCAAAGCTCTAGCCTTTCTCCTTAATAAGAAGAGACCCTATCTCTCCCATTTCACTTAACCTCAAAACAATACTAATGCAGTATTTTCTGTTGGGTAAATGCTGTAGTGGTTTCCCTGAATGCGAAGCGGAGGTGCAAGTGAGTAGTAATACTGTGCCCTTCCACTTGTGACTGCCAAAAAAAATTCAACTACTTCTGTAAAATCTCTTGAGTAAGATTGGGCTTTTGTTTTGCATCAGACTGAAAAAGGAAAGAGAATGTCCTTCCCCCAAAGTCACCAGAAGTATCATCCAGAGATTTCAAATGCATCCCTCTGTCTGAATGTGTCCCAACCGAAACCTACTTCTAACTACCTGGTGTCTCAGGATGCTGGTGTATGTGACCCAGCTTCATCCGTGCCTTATTAAAAAAAAAGAAAAGAAAAAAAGAATTGGGGCTGCATCTATCCTACACTAAAACTTTTTAATGGAATAGAAATCCTTTAAGGATTATCTTAAACCTGGGCAATATTGTTAAGTGGGACCCGAATTTAGCCAAATAGCTGTATGGTTAGAAAAAGCTGTCCGTCTTCCTCCTCACAGTGATCCCATGAATCACAGTTTCTGCATCACCGATCCACTTCAGTGTTGGCACATGTACTACGAGGATATTAATTGACGGAAATACAAAAACTACTCAGAAATGCCAGTGTGTCTCAACATGAGAATGGTTTGCAAACTCCATCAGTGTCATCTATCCCCCTGAATCTCATCTTTTGGATGACTTAAATCATGTGCACCTTTCAGCTGGATAGAGCTAGCTTGTCACCTTCTTCACATCTTCTCCTTCTCTGTGCCAGCGTCCTGACCCTTCACCAGCCAAATGGCTTGCTTTCCCAGAGTTACCTCAAGCCTTACTTCTTCCTGCCACATGTTGACTTCTAGATCCCAACTCATTTAAAAAAAAAAAAACTTGGAAATACACCCTTTCTCCGATGAAAACAACCTCTGTAGAGGCCAAGCCAGAAAATGGCCAGCCTTTGTGCCTTCCTGCAGGCTATATACAAGGCAATGGGCACCAACATATCATAAAGTTGTAATAATCATATAATGATTATCTAATGCACTAAGTAATTGTTGGTCTTTACATGACAGTTCTTCATTTTATAGAGAAGATATGTTGCCAAATATAATTCAATCATTCCTGTTATAAAATGCTGTTTCTTCCCATTAATTATCTATATCAACACTGTACTAAAAGTGTTTTTTCCTTGTTCATGTCTTCTCTTTGTTCACAGTAGAGACACTATACTCATAAGCTGTGCTCAGGAGTTGAGCTCAGATCCCCTTGAATTGCAGCAGTTGAATTTCATTTGACTTTTGTAGAGTACCCGAAAACATCACTGCTGAGTTCTATCCCTTTAATGACTTCTCTGTGCTAGAACAGTGTGATTGAAGCAGTTTGCTGAATTCTTTGTGGTTGATTACATGTGCCTTTTTAGAATTGTAGCTGGTTTTGTTTTGTTGTTTTTACAAAGTCTGAACTGGCTAGCCTTAAAGAAATAAAAATGGGATGGAAAGTTTAGACCTTTGGCAAGCCAGGGAAATAGGTGCGTTTGAACACAAAGTTCAGAAACACTGCCACATTGTATCATGTCATTATATCATGGTCAATTTTAGGTAAAAAAAAAAAAAAAAAAAAAAAAAGGCTTTAAACCTTTCAGATGCTGTTTGTCACAACGTGTGAACAGTACAGTTCTGTGAAAACACGAGGGTTCATGAGAAGGGTCCAAGCTAAGGAGCAACACTCTCCTGGTTCCTCAGACCAAGAGTTAAGATGAGCATACCCACCATGCTCCTGTCCAAGGTAGTTAGCATTCCTGTCTTCTTTCCCCAACCTCCTCCTGGGTATCATACTGATTCCTGATGCTTCTTTTTGTTTTTTGTTTGTTTGTTTGTTTGTTTGTTTTTGTTTTTCGAGACAGGGTTTCTCTGTAGTCCCGGCTGTCCTGGAACTCACTCTGTAGACCAGGCTGGCCTCGAACTCAGAAATCCACCTACCTCTGCCTCCCAAGTGCT
This sequence comes from Montemys delectorum, assembly GCA_019843815.1. Classification (NCBI taxonomy): domain Eukaryota; kingdom Metazoa; phylum Chordata; class Mammalia; order Rodentia; family Muridae; genus Montemys; species Montemys delectorum. Next base: position 10,457 of record JADRCD010213785.1, read on the forward strand.
GGGATCAAAGGCGTGCGCCACCACCACCTGGCCGATTCCTGATGCTTCTAAATAACTAGACTTGCAATATGCTGCCCACACTGAGTAATAATTAAAGACATGGTCGGGCAGACCTACATTCATATTCCAGCTTTACAACTTACTAGCAATATGATCAAACTGCTAGGTCTAATCCTCGGTTTTTTCCTTCTGTGAAATAGGAAGGGTGGTAGACATCTCTATTTCACAGGCTTGTTTAAGGATAAATGAGATAAATGGGTAATCAGAAGAATACAGCCCACAGAAAAGGCCCAGGCATTGTGTTGTTTTAGCCAATTTCTGATTGCCTAGAAATCCAACCACTACCCAAATATACCCAACTGCAAAAACACCAGTGGCATTTTCCTTTTGACCACAACTGCAAGGACAGTTGAGGTTGTGAGTAGCCAGACATCTCTGAATCAGAACCAATCCATGGAACAGGTTCTGGTCCTTGCTCTGTCAATAACTGGGTGAGCTCCTGGAACTGACAAGCCTTTCTCTAGGCTTCAACTTCTTCCCAGATAAACCAGGGGTGACAATATCATTTATGTGCCCCAGGAGGTGATGGAGACAAGTAGGATGATGTATACAATGGCACACTGAAACTTGGGAGTGTTGAGAGAATGTTTTTATCCCATGAAACCTGCGGCAAACAGAAATAATCAAAGGAACAGTCTAGAGTAGTGGTTCTCAACCCCCCCTAAATCATAGACCATCTAATACAGTTCTTTATGTTGTGGTGAACCCCCCCCAACCATAAAATTATTTTTGTTGCTACTTCATAACTTTAATCTTGCTACCACTATGAATGATAATCTAAATATCTGATATGCAAGATATCTGATATGTGACCCCAAAAGGGTCATGACCCACAGGTTGAGAACCACTGGTCTCAATGCTATAGCCCACACGTAAAGTCAGATCCTGAGCCTCCCATCTCTCTAGATAAACACAAATATTATATCAACCAAAGCAGAGACTCTTTGCTGAAGTCTTGTGCTATATGAACTGTAATTGCCTGTTGAATCGTATTTGGTCACAATAATCTGCACTGATGGATTATCCTTACAGCAAAGCTATCAACACGATTGCTATGTGGAATACTCATACTCAGATCTGTCCTGTCTCGTTAATCTTTGTGTCTCGGTGATCAGAGGAAGAATGTGGAATATTTTATGTGCTGGCCAAATTAATGAGTAAAAGAGGAGAGGGAGAGAACCAACTGATAAGGAAGCTAGCTGGTCTCTAGTTCTGTTCCTAACCAGCAAGCTCTGGGCTTCGTCATATAGAACTGGATCTTATGGACCTCATTTGTGAAATATGGATAACTATATGTCATCATTTAACGTAGAAAGCTGGAAGGAATAAAATCTTATTTTATAGACTAACAATGGAGCTGCTAAGATCATGTTAGTAACAAAGGTGAGGCCAAGCCAGGATCCCAGGATTAAGTCTTCACACAGTTTTCTGATTTATTCTAAAATGTAAAACCCTCTGGAGGAGGTAAGACACAGCAGTGCTACTTGATGAGAAGGTACAGACTGAAGCATGGAGAAGTCGGGTGACCAGGACCCAAACATGTCCTGGGGTCTAGGCCAGGGCTCCTCTCCTAGACCAAGCTGTTACAATGTAACTTTACAGCTTCCTCTGAGAATAAACATAAGCCTCCTCAGGAATAAACACATCTAAAGATAGTGAACACCCTTTGAGGCCAGCTCCGAATCCCTTTCCATTGATCTCTTTTATCTTTATGATTTTACTCCTAATTTGAGCTTAATTTCTCATTATTTTTCCCACCTTGAAATGGATATAAAGATATGTCAATATGAATATATATAGATAATATTGCTCAATTTCATTCTTGTCTGAGGTTTGCATTTAATGCTATGAATTTATTTCTAAGCAGAGTTTATCTCTATTCCCCTAAGCTTTTGATAAACAACATTTACATTAGCATTCAAAATAATCTGCAATTACTTCATTGACAGAAGGGTTATTTTAATAGCATAGTGCTCAATTCCAAAACATTGAAGAATTTTCTAGTGTTTTACGGTTGCTTTCATCTTGAATTCCCTGTGGTTGTAGGGGATAAAAATTTTGAAATCAGTTGAGATGTGATTTTTGTCTTATCATACAACTTTGGCAAATTTTCTATCTGTACTTGAAAATAAGATACGTTCTCATTATTGTTCCTTACAAGGTTCTAGACAAGAATAAAGTTTATGTAGTTTTTCCATGTTTTTTCTTTTATTGTGCATATACTGTTTTTGTCATTTGCACTATTGTTATTAACAAAAGTGTGTTAGTTTCCCTCTGTAACACAAAGGTGATTGTATCTTTTCTTGCTCCTTTATTTTTAATCAACCCTTAGCAATGATTGTGATCCTTTTGGTTGGTTGGTGTGTGTGTGTGTGTGTGTGTGTGTGTGTGTGTGTGTGCGTGCGTTGCATACTTGTGTATATGTACACCCATGTACACATATGAAAGCCAGAGGAAGGTGTTGTCTTTTGTCATTCTCCACATTATCTCTTTGAGACAGGGCTCATGGTAAAGTTGGATCAAGCCCCGCTGAGCCACCTGTCTCCACCATCCACAGAGCTGGAGTTTCAGACATAGTGGCTTTTTATTCTAACTCAGATCCTCATTCTGTGAGGCAAGTGCTCTTAACCATTGGACCATTCCCAACCAAAGGACTTACTTTTCAGTTTCAGGCTAGGTTATTGCTTGTTTCTCTATGTTGCTCAATGTCCCTACCACACTGTTTTCTTTTGTCATTGTGACTGTTAATCTTGGCTGTAAACTTGGTTGGGCTACAAGACACCTGGGAGATTAGTAGTGCACACTCCTGGGTGCGTCTGTGAGAGCCCTATCTGAAGATCCCAAAAAAAAGCAAAAATGAAATTCCCACAAGCATAAAATTCTACATCAAAACAATAACAGGTCCAGCCTGGGAGTCACGAGCCTACTTCTTTGCTCTGGGGCTTTCAGACTTTACAGCCTCTACGGTGTAAAAGACAATTTCTTGAGATGAATTTCACTGATTAGATATACAACCTGAAAGGAATTAGTATTTTATGCTTCCCAAGACGTGCTACGAATGTTGAGCATATTAATGTGGTCCACACCACCTTTTGTTCTACCTGAAATGTTAATGTCATATGTACTTGTTACACATTGTTACAGTGCATTGTTATATGTAGCCAGCATTCATTCACTTTCTCTGCGGGTCCTTTCTCAGTGTTCTTCGCCTCCTCTTGTCTGTCCAGGTGATTGGTTTCCTTCTCCGGAAGCATTGTCGAAGCATACTAGGTGACAGAAGCTCTTCTTTCTTACCTGGAACTCTCTCATTGTGCCTTCATATTTGAAGGATGTTATTTCACTGGCCACAGAATTTTAGTTCTGGCTCTCTATGGCTAGTCAAGTTTCATGAAGGAAACTGCTTAAAGATGGGAGAAATTATCATGGCTCCTGGTGCCAAGGTTTTTGTCCATGATCATCTGGCTGCGTTGGGCCTGTGGCAAGGCACAAGGACATGGTTGAAAAATGATGCATACCTCAGAGTGGATAGAAGTAGAGAAAGAAGAAGAGACAAAAGACTGAGTGAATCTTTACAGTGACCCCCCCCCACCCAATCACAGGGCAACTTAGACTCAATCACAGCACTCTTAATACCTTTAGGACATGAACTATGCCATCCTATTGCTTCTGGCTCCTGAATTATTGTCCCATATCATTGCTGCATTCTGGAGTCTGTAAGCTGACAGTGTATTTTCTTTGTTTTCAGACTTCCTAAAGATTATTTTTAGAAATTTTATTAAGGACATTTTCTTTTTTTGTATGTGTGTCTTTTTTTTTATTAGATATTTTCTTTATTTACATGTAAATTTTCCCTTTCCCAGGTTCCCCTCCAAAAAACAAACAAACAAACAAAAACAACAAGAACAAACTCCTTTTGCCTCCCCACTCCCCATGCCTGCCACCCCACCCTCTCCCACTTATTGGCCCTGGCATTCCCCTACACTGGAGCACAGAACCTTCAAGGACATTTTCTTAATAAAACACATTCTTAATCATTCTTTCTGAAGTGCATGGAACTTTTAAAACTGTGACTCAATACTATTCATTGGTGTTCCGAACTTTTAGCCATTATCTTTTTGAATATTCTTTTTACCCCATTTTTCCATCTCTTAGTCTAGACCTCCAATCATACATAAATTAAACATGCACATGGTACACTAGACATATTCAATAAATAAATGGCTTACATGGGATCCATATTCTCACAGAATTATAATCAAAATGCCTTTAATGAAATGTGTATATAAATTATCAGAAAAATTTCAACATTATTTCAAAAAAGTCAGTAATCACCAACATTGAGATGAAAACATATTAGATTTTTTTGTTTGCTGGGTGGTGGTGCACCTCTTTCATCCCAGCACTTGCAAGGCAGAGTCAGGAGAATCTCTGCCAGAACAAGAGTTCCAGGACAGCCAAGGCTACACAGAGAAACCCTGTCTTGAAAAAACAACAAAAAATTGTTAAAGACTAAAAAGCATCCACTATAACTATCCTCAATTTAACGATATATATTTAATATTAATGAATAAATAGCCTCAAAATTATGGGCTATAAAATAGCCTACTGAAAATAGAAAGCTTTGTAACATATAGAAGAAAAAACATCTAACGGATCAGAAGGGAAAGAGCAAGTAGAAGAAAGAACCAATAAAATAAAAGACAGAACATTAGAAATCACACAATCCAAACACCAGAAAGAAGATGGTGTGAAAAATGGGTAGATCCTTGGACATTTATAAAGCTACAACAAAAATATGACAACCATGGAATCAGAACCCCGAGAGAAAAGAGGGGTTCTGGTGAAAAAAAATAATGGAAAGGGGCTTCTAAAATCTGGTGACATACACACACTTACAAGTAATATTCAAACCATATAAATTCAAAGGACCCCCCAATCAAGATAAACTACAGTCAAACTTCTGAAAACTTAAAAGCAAAGAAAGAAACATTGAATGCAGAGAGAGAAAGAAATAATGGCTTGCCTAGGGGGAAAAAGTCACTAAATAATGTTGGAATTTTTTTATCAGAAACAAACAAACAAACAAAAACCATGTAGCTCGATATTATTATTTAAGTGAGGAGAAACAAGAAGTGTTCAACGAGAATCCCATATACAGATAGATTATGCTCCAGCAAGGAAAGACAACACATCCAGCGTGACTCAGTTCTAGAAACCTGACTGGGGTGGCAAGGGGACGAAGAAAGGATAGACACACAGACATACACACATACAGACATACAGACACACAGACACACAGAAATACAGAAGAGCTGGGGAACGTGTTGTACTCTTTCAGCTGAAGTAACACAGGCTACACAACAGCCTGGAACTTGTTTATTATGTATATTTACATAGTTGTATACATTCTCATGTTTAAGTATGTAGCATGTTTATTATGTATAGCATGGAGTTAGCTGGTCCTGACAGGAGATGTCTGGAGGGTGACATCCCCAGGTTGCAGCTATCCAGGAGGAGGAAGCTACAGTTGCTAGGTTTTGCCCACACTGATCAATTATTTAGCACTCATATGTGCATACACCATCAATGTTTACACTTGCGCCAGCAGAAGGCATTCCTCTGAATCTCAACCACAGAAAGCTTTGCCACTCTCATGAATCTGAGGCACTCACTGGTCCTTGACATGGCCGTGTCTACAGTAATGCTTAGTTACTGCAACATTATTCTCTCAATAAGGAAATGACAACTAAACAAACCAACAGGAATGTAGACATAGCCAATGATTTTAGCAACCAACAAGAGCTACTGAATATTTACACAATACCAGCAGAATATACACTCTTTTCAAGCATCCACAAATAAACCATGTGGATCATATCCTGGGCCATATAGAAAACATCAACAAGTTTAAAATAATTGAATCACAGGTGAAGGGAAGCCTTTAAACACACGCACACTAAGCCACACACTTATAATCCCTCAGAAAGTCCCAGAAAGTTGTAAACACAAACACAAGTGAATGAAAACAAAAACCCAACCGAACAAAATATACAGGGTGCAGATGAGGCAGTGCTGACCAGGAAACGATTGACGTTTAATGCATACATAAGTAAAGATGAAAAGTTTCTAATCAGAAACCTAATAAACTACGTAACTAATCTGGAAATTGAAGAATGATCAAACCAGAAGAAGAAGAAATGTAGTGGGCAGAAAGCAAAGGAAATACAGGCTATTTGAAAATAGACAATCTCAACCCAACTAAAGAGAATTAATGACGTCAGGAATGAAGTGGGAACTATCCCTTAAGACTGTAAATGCCTAAAGGTTAGGAAGGGACTATGGACAGATCTATACTCACAAACTTGACGACTGAGATAAAATGAGCCTGTGCCTCAAAACTCATGTACATATAAGATGAGATGAACCAAATAGTACTCACGTTTTAAGGGAAACTGAGTTTGTAATTTACAAACACCGTCCACAAAGTTCTATTCTACATAGTCTCACTAGTAAGCCTACCAGTTATAGAACAGTACCAGTCATTTTTCCAATGATGTATGTTTACATTCGTGTGTTTATGCATGTTTGTGGAGTGAGATACACACACCTATGCATGCATTTAGAAGCCAGAGGTCAATGTTCAGTGTCCTCAAGCTCTACCCACCTTGTTCATGGCAACAAGGTCTGTAATTGGCTTGGAGCCCACCAATCGACTTAGGCTGGCTAAATAATAAGCTCTGGGAATACGCGTGGGATTCCAAGTGTGTCACTGGCCTTAGATTTGTACGGTGAGTTCTTCAGATTGAACTTGAGTCCTCATGTTTTCACAGAAATCACTTTTCCAACTGTGATATCTCACCAATCCTCTATTTTTAATTGGAAAATTATATGTATATGTATATGTAGATATGTTTGACAGAACAACATGTTATTTTGACATGTATGCATCTTCTGCAAAATGGCTAAAGTCAGTCTAATAACATACATATTGCTTTGCATATCTGTGACAATATAATGCATACACAAATGTACACATCATATATATGTATATATATGCACACATATACATGTACACAAACCACACATAGACATAAAAGTTTAAAAAATTTATTCTTTAGTGGTTTTTTTTACAATACAATATATTGTTAATATATCCTTTAAGTTGTATTGAAACTTCACACCATTTGACATGTATCTCTCCAAACCTCCCTTCCCCAATTTCATCAATTTGACTCAAATTGTTCAAAAAAAATTTTTTTTGTTAATTTGGCACAAGTACACTCATCTGGAAAGAAGAAACAACAATTGAGAAAATGCTTCTATAGAATTAGCCTGCAGACAAGTGTGTGGGACATTTTCTTGATTAACGATCTGTTTTGAAAGGCCCAGCCCACTGTGGGCAGTACCACCTCTGGGCAAGGTGGTCCTGGATATATAAAATCTTAATCTGCTCAAGTCAAGAAGAGCAGGCCAGCAAGCAGAAAGAGCATTTCTCCTGGACTCTGCTTCAGTTCCTGACTCCATGTACTTCTTGAGTCTGTTCCTGACTTCCCTCAATGATTGACTGTGGTCAGGATAAGCAGACCAAATAAACCCTTTCCTCCCCAGGTTGCTTTGGATCTCGTCCTTTATCACAGACAGAGAATGAGAGCTAGGGTACCAGTCCACTCTCTGTTTCTTTGACTTTCAAGGATTTTTGACATTTCTGGATTCCATGTATAAATGAGGTTATATGCATTTGCCTCTCTGTGCCTGGTTTATTTAACATAATATTCTCCAAATTCATCTTTGTTGCTACAGATGGCAAGATTTCCTCATCTTATAAGGTTTAATTATTTTCCATTGTGAGAACATCTATGTAGGTGTAGCACTGTGTACATGTATGCATATATACATACATACACACATATATCTGTGATGAGTACGTGTGCACGTGTGTGTGCATGCATGTGTGTTACATTTCCAGTCAAGTCATCTCCCAGTACACAGTAAGGTTGAGCCCATACCTTAGCTATTGCTAATCACGGCTATCCCTGCAATGAGCAGGAGGCCACAGTTAATCGGGCCATACTGTTCTTACATCCTTTCATGATATATGCAAACATAGTTCTGTTTTAACATTTTAAAGACCCTCCGTACTGTTTCTCTAAAATTTGTATTAATTTACACTAGTGCCAACAGTACCCAACTGCTGCTCTTCCTTTAGATCCTCTCAAAAACTTAGCTCCTGCTCATATGTGTCTTAACAGGTGTCCTAACAGGCATGGGTGATTAATAACGTTCTGTCGCTGTCTTGAGAGTATGGAAAGTCTTCTCAATTTATTTTATGAAGCTAAGATTATCCTGATATTAAAACCAGACAAAGACAACATTTAAAAAATAAATCTATGGATCATTATTCCTCATAAATGTAAATGTAAAAATCTTTAACACCGTATTAGCAAATAGAATCCAGCAGTATACGAAAAAATTATAAACTATGGCCAAATGAGTTTTATCCCAGGAACACAGACTAGTTCAATACTAGAAAATCAATCAATGTAACCCACTATATTAACAGAATAAAGAAGAAAATTATACAATCATATCAGTCGATGCATAAAATTTATTTGATAAAATTGAACACCTATCCAAAAAGTCTTATAACAAAAGAATATAAAGAAATTTTTCAAACTATTAAAAAGCAAAAAAAAAAAAAAACCCTTATAGCTAAATTACAGTAACTGATTAAGAAAAAAACTAAATGTGTTTCTGCTAAGACTAAGAGTGAGGACGCCCACTGCCACCAACTATTGTATCAAACATAGAAAGCGTGTGTTGCCCACTGTATGTGGAGAACGGTGTTAAGCCCTACCTCATTTTGGAAGCATGTGAAATCTTTGCTATATCCACTATTCCAAGAACATGACACATTCACTTATATCTAGCTTGATTTCTTTTACTATTGTCACTTGGTTTTCAGGGTAAAAATTCTGTGTGGGTTTTTTCCTAAAAATTTCACTTTTGTGGATGGTAAGAAATATAAATCACATCATATTTTACATTTTGATATTCACATAATATAGAACATGATCAACACCTTGTCTTGTCTTTTGCAATTTATTAGTTCTACTTTTTTATATTTTGTGGATTTATTTGAATTTTCTATATACATATTTATGTCATCTACAAATAGAGACAGATTTTATTTCATCCTTTCTGGTCTGCACAATTTGTTTTCTTTTTGTATTGTTCTCCTACTAATTCTGCATTTGCTACGAATCTTGTAAGATAAACATAGCACATCATAAGATAAGTAGAGCCTCACTACTTAAGGTGTTCATCATGCCCTTACCCACATCTTTCTAGGAGAGCTGCTTTAGCCCAGAGTTCTACCTCTGAAGGTCACTGTTTCAAGGGCAACTGCCAATAAGTAGGTGACCTTGATTTCTACTGGGAAGGAGTTTTGATGTCTTTCTGATCATCTTAGGCTCTCTGCTGTTTCTTCTAACTATATAGGATGCTGAAGAACTGAAAGCATGAATTATGCACAGTAAGAGTGTATGTCTGGGGGGCTGGAGAGATGGCTCAGCAGTTAAGAGCACTGTCTATTCTTTCGGAGGTACTGAGTTCAATTCTCAGCAACCACATGGTGGTTCACAACCATCTGTAGTGGGATCCAATGCCCTCTTCTGATGTGTCTGAAGAGAGTGAGACTGTACACATATAAATAAATAAATCTTCAAAAAATATTAAAAATGTTTTTTTTAAAAAATCTCTAAACACAAAATATAGGCACAAATTATTCTGAGGAGTCAAGAAAAATAAATTTCCATGATACAGAGTTGATGAGGAAATAAGCCATTTTTTATGCCAATCAGCAGTTCTCAGTGATGTAGATGTTAACATGGTAAAAACGTAACTAGAATCAGAACTAAAGCCTTGGATCCAAGTCTTATTGTGACACTTATTAGATGTGGAATCCTTAGTAAGTCACATAAATTCCAAGCTTCACTTTTCCTTCTTTAAAATAGGAACAGGAATGACTAGTGAGCTGGCTCAGCAATTAGGAGCACTTAGCTACTTCTGCAGAAGACCTGAACACACAGAACTCACATCTGGTGGCTCTCTCCATTATCTCCAATTCCGGATCTGATACCCTGTTCGGGTCTCCAAAGTCACATGCACATAAAATGCAGACACACGTGTGCACATGCTTCTCTCTCTCTCTCTCTCTCTCACACACACACACACACACACACACACACACACACACAATATTAATAAATATGCAAATATTTTTAGTTAAAATAAAATCAAGCTGGAGCAGGAATGTTTTCCCGGCTTGCCCCATGAAGATGTGATTACAATGAGTACAGTCTTAAGTCTCATTCATCTCTGTGACACGCCTGCCTAGCTGAGGACCAGCAGGAACAGGTATTCCATAAATGTCTACAGAATGAATAATAGTTTTAGGAAGGATATGTAAAGTAAAAGCCATTAATTTAGTGTGATACTAAATCCTCCTGTCCCGCCAGCCAAGTGTGCCGTTGTCACCCACAGTCAGCATTAAATAATGCCATACATTATTTGAGAAGAGACCCCCCAACACTGGCCATTTTGCCCAATCTCTTTATAAAATAAACATAGAAATGGCAGAACAACTTACAGCTTCTTTTTTTTTTTTTTTTTTTTTGTTGCAACTTTTGCAGGCTTAGTTATCATGTTTGAGAATTATTCTAGCACAGGTGAGTACTACTCTATGGCTTATTATCTGTGTTCCAGGCCAATGAATTTAAGTCACTCTGGGAGAACAAGAAGTATCTAATTCTATGACTACTAATGCTGTATTAGGGCACAATCCTTGAGGTAGACTTTTTTTTAGAGATACACTTGAGTTTTCTCAGGTATTTGGAAGTTATTCATGGTATCATATATTATGATCCTCCAGCAGGGTCTGAGTCAGCACCCATTCACTAAACACAGAACCATGCCTGCAGACGTCTGTATGTGGATGTTTAGTTTTTGAGGCAAGGCTCCATTATGTAGCCCTTGCTGGCCTGAAACTCTCTATTTGGACCAGTCTAGCCTCTAACTCATAGAGATATGCATGTCCTTGCCTCCAGGGCACTGGCAGGAAGATCAGGTGAGTGCCACCATGCCCAGTTGTGTAAATAGTACTCATAAGTAGAACAAAGAGACGGTAGTCTCATATCAGTTAAGGTTATTTCAACAATACGAAATCCAAATGTGGTTGGCTGTTCAAAGCTTTATTTAACTATAGAAATCCGTGCAACAAATAAATAATTAGTTTATATTTCTGAGAAGAAATGCTTTTGTGGTGTTCTGTGACAGAAAAAGATCTCAGCATGTGTACTTAAAATGTATAAACTTGAAAAATACTCAGTGCTGGTTTATTTTTCGAAACTATCTAAATCAAATCACTTTTGCTGTTTACTTTTTTCAAACGCTCTGTGGTTCAATTAGAGATGACTCCCTTCAACCTGCCGCCTTCCTAGGCTAATACTTACTAACTGCACCTTAGCCCATCAGTCACAGAGCCCTGGCTAAACACTCCTCACAAGGGAAGATCACACTGCTGTGTGGCAACACGCTGTACTCTCTGGCAAGTGTAATTACCAAAATCAAAAGCAGCCTGTGTTACCCTTTGCTCCTAAATCTGAACTGGAGGCAGGGAAAGCTACGTGGCCTGTCCCTGACATGTGACAGAGTCAAATATTTGAGAGGACAGGTGTGTACCAGGTCATTTGCCTCTCCTCTAAGCTGAACTTCTGTTTCAGCTTTTCCACAGGAAACTGGTTTCTTTCTTCCTCATAGCCTGATGGTCTGTGCTGGGCTTTAATTTATCAATGTTCACTTAAGTGAGATGTCCAGAGATGAATAGATCAACAGCTTAGAATACAGGGAGCCCACTGTCTGCCTTAGAAGATGTACACCATAATTTTTTTATGTTTTATTACATACATTACTCTGTGTGTGTGTGTGTGTGTGTGTGTGTGTGTGTGTGTGTGTGTGTGTGTAGAAGGTGAGGTCTGGAGATAGCTTGATGGGGTTGCTTCTCTCCTTCTACCACATGACTGAACACAGATCATAAGGCTTGGCAGCCAGCACCCTTACCAGCTAAGCCATCCAGCCAATTCTGTATACAATAGTTTCCAAAATGCTGTCTTAAGTATATTGTGCAGCAAAAGATAACTGTGACCGGGCAGTGGTGGCGCACACCTTTAATCCCAGCACTTGGGAGGCAGAGGCAGGTGGATTTCTGAGTTCGAGGCCAGCCTGGTCTACAGAGTGAGTTCCAGGACAGCCAGGGCTACACAGAGAAACCCTGTCTCGAAAAAACAAACAAACAAACAAAGAAGATAACTATGTTTGTACTAACACAGATTGAGCACGTTTGGTCTGAAAATCGGAAATCTAAAAATCTTTGAGCACTCACATGGTACAGCAGGTGGAAAATTCCACACGTCAGCTCATGTGGTTTGCTACAGAGTCACTAAAAGGTTGGATAAGACTATATACAGGTTCTATGCTGGGTGTAAAGCATAAGTGAATTCCATGCTTAGACATTCCAGAAATATATACTCTAAAATCCCAAACCATACAGACTAAAACACTTGGAGTAAGACACTCAACCTACAGCGAATTACCATCTCCATTTATCTCACATGCATTACTGCCTCAGTCCAGATTTATATTTACATTTTTCAACTCAAATAAAGGATGTCCAGTCATCCACTGCTAAATTACAGTATCTTGTTTTAGTCCCAGCATTGGTATTTCATTGTGAACCCTGATTCTGTGTTCCGAGTGTTGGCTGGGATGGTTGCATGGACTCTCTGCTTCGTGCAGCTTGGCTGAGCTGCCCTTCTAAGCTGCAGCAAAGAGTTTACTGGAAGCACTGAACGAAGGAGAACCAAGAGCCCTGTGACTGGCCCCTGGAAGCATCTTGGCGAAGCAGCATCCCGAAGTATCAGCTAACAAAAATGGTCAATACTATATACACAAACAATGATGCCAGGCCAAGCCTCAGATGACATTTACGAAATGGGCATGTGAACATGAGGAAACAAACACAGAGGAGAAAATAGCTTGTTCCTGAAGCATCCGAATTGATTTAAACTGTGAGTTTTTCTGCAGGAATATACTTAAAAGGCATCTTTCCTAAGAAACATGCCATGTCGACTCAATATTCTTAATGCACACACACACACACACACAGAGTTAACACATATGTTAGTCAGCTCCATTTAGCCATTCCATTATACACATATTTCAAACTGACATACAGTACATCGTAAGTATATAAAAATTTCTGTCAGTTAAAATATTTTTAATTGTTTTTTCAGATTAGTAAGATGTCTTGTATCAGGTTCAAGTCTTTTCTCAGCAGCCCCATGCCTGAGTTAAATCTCAGAGACCCACATGGCACAAGGCAAAAAGTGACTCTTACACGTTGTCCTCTGACCTCCAGAGGCCTGCACAGATGCACACTAAATAAACAAATGTCCTTTAAGGGGGAAAGTTTTAAAAATTAAAAAGGTCCTTTCAGGAGAAAGAAGAGGAGGGACAGAGAAGGAGAAAGAGAGAGACAGACAGATGAGAAACAGAGAGATACAGATAGAGAGACAGAGACAGAGAGACAAAGACAGACAGAGAGAGAGAGAATGTCCTAGGATGGCAATGTAAGTCCATTTCCTACTATAAATCTCATCCAGGAAGTTGGCAAGTACGCTATTAATGGATTGAAGTAGATGAGAGGACAGGCAAACAAACCAGGAGGGAAAAAGCTCAGCACATTGAGAATCAAGAGACTCCTTTAGCACCTCCTGCTGCTAGCTTCAGGGTGACACTCCAGCCCTCACCTCCATGAGTAACCCCATTATGTAGGAATCAAGATTGTAAGTGTTTGTATGTTCGATGGCTGTTTGATGTCTAAAGAGCTTATGCACTTCCCTATATGGGTCATACAGAGGACTAATACAAAAGGCAAGTTTAAGGAATGATTATTTGACCAATGCCCATGTTTTTTAGTACACCAAGGATGTAACGATATCAAGGGTGGTGGTGTTTGCTTGTATTGGGTAACAAACCTAATGTTAAACATGACCCTTGCAACTGCTCCCTCGTCTTTTCCAGTCAAGGCACTTTGATGCTAGAATAAATATCAGTATAGTTCTATGTTGAGGAAGCAAGAGTTTTATGGAAGGATTTCACCCTGTCAAGTAGGGGGTTTTCCCCTCAAACAGCTTCAAATTCTTTTTGAAAGAGATAGTTAAAAATCTATAGTAAATTCCGAGAAGCGGCATGAACTGAAACAAACACTTTAAATTAAGACAGTCTCTGATTCTCTCACAGCCTCTGTTGTTACTTATGCCTTTTTTTTTTTTTAAGTCTGAAAATGAGTTGCAGGAAGAAAAAAAAAAA
>JADRCD010213787.1:0-10439 GCA_019843815.1 Montemys delectorum
TCTCACACACACACACACACACACACACACACACACACACAGAGAGAGAGAGAGAGAGAGAGAGAGAGAGAGAGAGAGAGAGAGAGAGGGAATAATGTATGATTTGCCTGTGCAGGCCACGAGACAACCTTGGGTGCGGTTTCCAGGCACAACCCTCCCATTCCCACCCTCACCCTTTTCTTTTCTTTTCTTTTCTTTTCTTCTTTCTTTCTTTCTTTCTTTCTTTCTTTCTTTCTTTCTTTCTTTCTTTCTTTTTGCTTTTTCAAGACAGGATTGCTCTGTAGCTCTGGCTGTCCTGGAACTCACTCTGTAGATCAGGCTGGCCTCGAACTCAGAAATCTGCCTTCCAAGTGCTGGGATTAAGGACCACTGCCCGACCACCCCACCCCCTTTTTTAAAAGACAGATCCCCTCACTAACTGGAACTGCCCAGGGAACCCCAGATCACCCTCTCCACCTCCTTAGTGCTGAGATGCCAAGCACAGGCTCTATGCTTAGCATTTTCTTTTCAAAACATGGGTTCTGGGGGTGAAGCCCAGGTCCTCATTGCTTCCAAGGCTAGCACTTCTTTTTTTTGACAGAGCTATTTTTCAATTAGCTATTAATTAAACTATTTTTTAATTTAGAAACGTGACCCTGAGGATCTTTTTTTCTTTAACTTAATGCTGTTTGAAATTTTACAATATGTATTCATACACTAATGAATCTTAATGACCTGTAAGAAATCAATACATACAAAAAGTTTATCCCGACTCCAAGCTCTATTAGCCAGCGTTACAAAGCTGCACATGTATTCTTAGGCTACATAAGTACAAGCCCTAGACTCAAAGGACACTGTGAGTGTTATTTTATTCTAATAGATCACGCTTAGAGTTGACTCGTAGGTGTATTGGGCAATTGGAGTAGATCTTAAAAGGGATGAAGACGAGGTTTTAAAAGCACTTGGAGAAGGTGTTTACATGGAGCAATCAGACCTGGTTTCAAAGTCTCAGAGACCTAACAGGCAGTCTGTGCTTTCATTCCAGCACTCGGAAGACTAAGGCAAGAACACCAAGAGTTTGGGGTCAGCCTGGGCTACATCAATAGCAGGTTTCAGGCCAGGCCAACCTGGGCTATTTAATGAGACCTTGTCTCAACTCTTGCACACACACACACACACACACACACACACACACACCCACAAACACACAAACCTATTAAGAGAGAACTCGTATTTACTCTGTATGTCTATACTCTGTATATTCTTTATAGCAAATGCCTATAAAGAAGGTAAGTGCTGCAGTTAAATAAAACCAGTGCTGAAATAGAAGGGATGCTTTTGATTCTTTTGTTTATTGGGATGCTCAGAAGAAAAACTGGGTGGCCAATGGGCAGAGTTTTCATGGTGAAAGTATGGTGAGAGTTGGGGTCCAGGGTCCCATCTGGTTCTGAATATCTTTTTTGGTCATTAGGTCTTGCACTGGGTTTGTATAGCATGAACTCTTCTTAGCTTTGTAGTGTTTCCTCTCTGTGTTAAAAGGCCTCAGACTGCTGGGGGATTTTTGTTTTGAGGAGGAGTGGCTACTGCTGCTAATGTTTTTGGTTTTTGTTTTGTTTTGTTTTGTTTTGTTTTTGTCTTTATGTCCTGTTTCACCATTTTCTTGCTTCTAGGTTGCCTCAGTTTATCTTTTCTTCCGAACAGGATCCTATTCCATTTGGGCTTGTTCTTTTCATATACTGAGCCCCAGAAAATCACCCTGCACAGACACACTGAAATCAGAGGAGAAACTTGTATATGGCCCAGAGGCGCTTGTGAATGATGTCTTTGGTGTATGGACCATTTGTTTGTCTTTCTGTTATAGATATTAGTGGTCCTGTTAACATCTGCCAAGTTGTCAAGAATGGTCTACATTAAATCCGTGGATTTGTGGCTTCGGGAAACCTGCTATTGAAATCCTGCAATTTATCCAACCCTCTCTGTAATCCATGACACCTTGAAAATTCTGAATCAGTTCTTGAAATTTTCATGACACAAATTCATAATGAGCAATGTCCTCACCCCTGAGTGCATTTTCCTCATGTTGGTCAACTCTCTTGGGTCCTTTCTTCAAAATGAAAATATAATTTGTAAGAACTTATACTAGATATGCACTTAAAAAAAAAAAAAAGACAGGGTCTCATGTAGACCTGGCTAGCCTCACACTTGCTATGAAGCCAAGGCTGGCCTTGAAAAACATGATCCTCTTGCCTCTACTATCAAGGGCTAAGATTACAGGTGGAACTACCACATTGTGCCCAGACAACATTCATTAGAGTGCTCATTACCTTTTCCTCTTGAGCTAGTCCATGCTTAAAGTACTGCTGTGGAGAGCCCACATTCCTCTAGTATCCTGGGAATCGTTCTTATTTCGCTGCTTTTCTTCTCAGTCTCTATTCTTAGCATATAACAATAGTTTTGAGATAACTGTCAAAACATTTATTGCATGTCTGACAAGTGTTTTCAGTTAAGAATAACGAGCAATGTAAGAAAAAAACCATAATTGTGTGTCTTGCATAGTCTAAGTGTCTGCTGCCATTTAAGGACCTCACTGTTTTATTAAAGGAGCAACAAACCAGTTACAAAGCAATCAGGGAAGCACCCAGCAAAAGCTTTTGAAATTCATAATCAGGCATGGATTAGTCTGCCTAGACTTAATATATGGACTCAGAGATTAATAGTAAATACTGTCTTTCTCTTCCCTCTTCTTGGCCTGTAGACTAATGTTTGGGCTGAGAGCCTTAGCCTGTTATGATTCCCTGTCGTTCACTTAATAAAAAGAACAGTTGGGAGAAGTATTTTAGCTTCATCAGCAGCCTCATCTGTGAGAGTTGAAGAAGGCTCCAACGTGGCCAGCATTTGAAAACTCACAGAGTTTGTTTTCTAAAGCTGGTGACGGTTCCCATGTCGTCTGCCACTTCCAGTACTGGTCAAAATAATAATGTTAATACCTCCCAAGTGGATCATGCTAACTTCCACTCAGTTCCTTTTGAGAGATAGAAACTTATACGTGTCCAGCTCCGTCATTATAAATAATATCTACGTGTGCCCCCAAAGCTCTAACTGGCCCCATCTGTAGTGCTGATGACTTATAATAACTGAATGGTATCTATAAAGCAGTTAGCTTTCTGGAAAATATTCAAAGGCACACACTGAATGCTGCAATACAAAATTGCATTCGACTCAACGTTTGCCAATTTCCTCGGATGTGTGAGCAGAACTGTATTTTCAGAGAAGTTACAGAAGTCCCAGGCTGAAGTGCTATTTAATCTCCTTTCATAAACACCAGCCCTGAGCTACAATTAGCTGCTTGTGGTTGCTGCTAAATTGCTCCCCATAAGATATTTCATAACCTTATGGTTCCCTGCACACCATACTCTGAAGAATGTGTGAGCACACCATACTCTGAAGAATGTGTGAGCACACCTAGGACCCGGGCATTCTTATGTAGCTGCCCCAGACTGGGATGTTCTTAAACAGCCCATTCCCTGATCAGGGATCCTGGTCTTTCAGGCCCTGTGAGAACATCTTTTACACCAAAAACGGGTACACCTTTGACTCCTATAGGCAGCGGCTGTTAGCTGGGCCGCATCCCCCAAAAGGTAGCAGAGACTTAAAGGACCCTTGGTACTTGGTGAGCGTTCAGTGGCAATACCCTAGGCAGAATTGCGGGGGTGGGGGGTCCTAACCCAGACCGTGGGACTCAGGACTCGCAGAGAATAGGTGCCGCGTGGTGGTGGGGGAAGGGGGAAGGCTTGTTTTGCTGGGTGATTTTTTGGAAAGTAGTGGCTCGCCTGTTTCGCGGGTTTTTAAGCCCCTTGGCATGCCCTGACCTGATCCGGAGGGAGTCAACCACTCTCAGGAATGTTCCTGGAGAAGGTGGGAGACTGTTTCCCAGCCGAGGCCCTTGGGTGCTGGAGGGCACCCGCAAGGTCAGGCGGGGAGATGCGCGCAGCGGGGGCGGCAGAGACCCTCCCCCTCCTTGGGCGGCGGCGACGACGACGACGACCAGACCCGCGCGTCTGCACCGCCCGGGCTGTCAAGCGCGGGGGGCGGGCGGGAGGAAGGGGTGGAGGTGCGAGGGGAGGAGGAGGGCTGGCACCGGAGCGCCGCGGTGTCGGTGCAATAAAAATGCATCCCATGGAACTGCCCATGGAGAAGGACGGGACCGAGCCTCGGCGGCCACAGGAGGTGGGAAAAGCGGAGGAGGACAGCCGGGAGGCGGCGGCGGCCGGGAAGTGAAAGGTCTCGCAAAGTTCAGCGTCGGCTGCGGGCGCCGAGCCCCGGGCGAGCGGCGCACCCGCCCTCAGGGCCGCTCAGCCGGCTGCGGCCAGGCCGGCTATGATCCCGGGGCTCCCGCCGCTGCTGAGCTGCCCGGGCCCCGCCAGGCCGGTGCGCGACGGTCACCCCGCCGCCTGGCGCGGCCCCGGCCCGCGGCTCTGCGCCCACGGTGCCCACTGAGCGAGCCTGGCGCCCCGGGAGGAGGAAGAACCACAGAGCCCCGGGTGCTCCCGAGGACCGCTGCCGCTTCATCCCACCCGCTCCCGCAGCTGCCCGGCCATGGGGAGCTGCGCACGGCTGCTGCTGCTCTGGGGCTGCTCCGCGGTGGCCGCAGGTGGGTGGTGACGCGGCCGGGCCCCCACCCCTCTTCCCTTGCTCCTGCCCCTCCACTCAAGCTCGGGGGCTGGGGGATATAGGGGATCCCGGACAGGGAGCCCAGAGCTCGGCTACTGGAGATGAAGCCAGTGGCCATGTTCCGTCTCCTTTGCCCGCGACTCCGTAGTTTCAAACACTATTGGTTTTTTTTTTTTTTTTTTCTTCCTCCTGCAACTGAGCTACACACGTCCTTGAATAACCAGATATCCTGGGTACGCCCTGCAGAAGATACAGAGAGATCAGTGTTTCTTTCTGGGTTTGGCTTGAGGGGGCAAAAACTGCCTCTGCACTTGGCGAGGGGAACAAAGGACCCAGCTCGCCATCCCCGGGCTCTCCATGGCCTGAGGAGTGACGAGGAGGGGTGGCCCAAAGACCCTGGGCGTGCGTGGGCCGAGACCGCTCTCTCATTTAGAGCGATCACCACCTTCCCGGATCTCATTCTGTGTATTTGAGAGCCAGGTAGGGCCACCTGGGGTGAGGGTGAGCGCCCTCTTCCCGGGGCGTTGGCTGCAACGCAGTAGAACTCGGAACTGGGACCATGGGGGGTGATCACTCAGGTGGTGATTGCCCGGAGCTGGCTGACTGCCCCTGGGGAATTGGTACCCTGGCCGAGGCTCTGCAGGAGGTCGGAGGCGGGTCTGTTCGTTGGCTCAGTAACTGGACTACGGGCAGCCGGCAGATGCCTTTCTCCCTCCTGCTCCGGTCCTGTCTTTCTTGGACTGCCCTTAGGCCACCGGTTCCAGGCTTGCTGTGTCTGAGTCCCCGGGAGCCTCGATCTGTTCTCTCTCCCTCCCTTCTCGCAGGCCACCTGGTTTTCAGCTAGGTTAAGTATGGCACAGTGGGGTACTGTGGAAAAATTGTGAGAGTCTAATTTTACCCCCACACAACCCCCTCAGACAGACTTAACTTGCTCCAGAAAGGGCAGTGTCGGGTAGAGGAACCAACTGGAAGGTTCCAAGCCCTGGGGCAGGCATCTCTTCAGTTGGACTGCTTTCATTCTTTCCCCAGAGCTGCTGGCAGCTAAGTCCAGGCTTAAGAGGCTTCTCCTCCATCAGGGTGCAGCCTGTGTTTGCACTGATAACTATTTCTTATCAAATTATTAGTAGGTGGAAACTTTAAAATATTCATTATCCCTCCCCCCCAGGAACTGTCAAACATCTTATTGTTAGAAGATCTCACTTGGATTCTTCCTGATCACACTTCTGTATTGTGCACTACAAGTCCACACTCCCCCTACTTTTCATAAACTCTGCCCTTTTTAAGCCATGCTATGACAAACCAAACCAAACCAAACCAAACCAAACCAAACCAAAAACAAGCAAAAACAAACAAACACAAAAACCCAACCACTGCAGGAGCAATCAAGAGGTTGTAAATAAAGAGCACAAGGAGAATGTTGCAAGTCAAAGATACTTGTACGGGCAGTATGCGACTTTCCCCCTGAAAGGCTTCACAGGTGAGTCATAGGACACCGTGTTTGTGTGTTTCTGGCCACAGGCAGCTGCTGCGCCTGCTAATCAGAACAATGACAAACAGAGTCCTGGCTTGGTGCACATTTCCATTTGACCTGTAAAAAAAAAAAAGAAAAAGAATGCCCAAGGAAACCCCTTATTTTGGTTGTAAGCTTGTGTGAGGTGGTGATTGTCAGTGTGTGAAATCTGTCCTTCCCTGCCAAAGCTGTCATTTGGCTCCATCCAGTGCCCCTGTGATAACAGTTCAGAGGTTCTGTCTCCTAAACAGAAACACCCAATTAGCCAGCATTTGGGGTTTGGTTTTCCTTTTCCTTCTTTCCCTCTGTGTTTTAATTTTTCTTAAACGGACAGTTCTTTGCTTAAGGTATTCATAGTTAACACGACAAACCCAAATTAAAGGCTTATGACAAGTTAGTCAGACTGTGAATCCGTGGGTACTGTTTGTCGCTCTAAGTGCTGTTGAAGCATTAGGTGGGTTGGAAGTTTGGAAGGCGAGCATCTCTTTAAAAGGTGTTTCATTCATGACAGTTGTTAGAGGTGCCATTGGTGTGCCAGACCTGCAGCGTTCTCCAGCTAAGCAAACAAATAAGTGCTCTATACCACAGCCTATCATAGGAAGAAGCACTTAAGAGGCCGAGAGTAGGTACAATAAGCTTTCCTGTCATTTGGCAGTTTGGAGGGTTGGGCCTTCTATCGCCCCAAAGTTATATTTAGTTAATATTAGGCATGGTTATCACACATTTGAGGACCAGTGGTTTCTCAATGTGCCACCTGAAAGAGATCTTACTGTATATTTATTGACTATCTTGTGTTGATTTTCCTAGAGAACTACCCCTTTACTGGATTTGCACGCACACACGCGCTGCACACACATACACACACATACACACACACACACATACACACACACACACACACACACCATGAGGGAGATGGGAAGATCACTAACTCAATTGCTAAAATGCTTGCCATACAAGCATGACAATCTGAGTTCAGTCCTTACCAACCACAGAAAACACTTAACCTGACATCAGAGAGTCAAAGACCTCATGGGCTAACCAGTCTAACCTTTTTTTGTTCCAGGCCAGTGAGAGACAAAACACAAGGTAGAAGGCTGGAGAGATGGCTCAGGGGTTAAGATCATTTGCTGCTTTGTAGAGAGGTCAGGGGTTCTGTTCCCAGCATTGAAGTCTGGTGCCTTACAACCACATGTAATTCCAGTGCCAGAGGATATAGTTCCCTCTTCTTGCTTCTTTATGCATTTGCATGCAGATGGTACATATGCATGTACACACACACACACACACACACACACACACACACAAAGGTAAATCTAAAAGCAACCAGGTAGATGGAACCTTAGGAACGATACCCAAGGTATTCTGGCCTCCTCGTGCACACATGTGCACACTGACACATTCATTTGTACTTATGAACACACTGTCATCTATCTTTCAAGCACATACACACCCCTGTATACATGAACTGATGTGAATGCACGATAGCGTTCATGGTCCTGTTTGCTAGACTCTTCTCTGTATAGAAAAGTTCAAGGTCTTTGGAGGATACCATGACTGTTGTAGATGTACCAGGTACACAGAAGAGCATTCCCATTTCCCATGGGTTTGTCTTGAGTGCCATATACTTTCCCCTCCTCAGGATTGAATGGAGTGGCCGGAGCAAATTCCCGCTGTGAGAAGGCCTGCAACCCTCGCATGGGCAACTTGGCTTTGGGAAGAAAACTCCGGGCAGACACTACGTGTGGCCTGAACGCCACTGAACTGTTCTGCTTCGACAGTGAGAATGCCGATCTCACTTGCCGGCAGCCCAAGTGTGATAAATGCAACGCTGCGCATCCTCATCTGGCCCACCCACCTTCTGCTATGGCAGACTCGTCCTTCAGGTTTCCCCGTACATGGTGGCAGTCTGCAGAGGATGTGCACAGAGAAAAGATCCAGCTAGACCTGGAAGCAGAATTCTACTTCACTCACCTAATTATGGTGTTCAAGTCCCCCAGGCCTGCAGCCATGGTGCTGGACCGGTCCCAGGACTTTGGGAAGACCTGGAAGCCTTACAAGTACTTTGCAACAAACTGCTCGGCTACTTTTGGCCTGGAAGATGATGTTGTCAAGAAGGGAGCTGTTTGCACGTCTAGATACTCAAATCCTTTCCCATGCACTGGAGGAGAGGTAAGGGCACCCGTTTAACTCTGCACCATAAGGAAAATGAGGTAGAAAAATGTTACCAGCCCACATTTTTTTTTTAAGTATGAAGCTATACTTGTAGCAACATGAATGAAATTAGAATTTTTCATGAGCTTCGTCATAAATTATTCCTCACTCTAGGACATGGATGTGTGGTTGCTCTCAAACAGATTGCCCACTGGCTGGATTTCAGTCAGAATTCTAAGATTCTTGTCCTTCTGTTTACAGAAAGATACAAACTGTTCACTCTGCTCAGGATGTTTAAAGGTTGCTGGTCCCTCCAGCTAGCAGCTTGCTCTTGAAGCACATACCGGTATCTTCCTGATATCTGTAACGTAAAGAGGTAGTAAATAACAACAAGCCAAGGAGAAAAATGTGCTTAGCAAAAGACCCCAAGAGAAGGGCCGAGAAGGCAGCTTGGTGGTGAAGTGCTTCCCTCGAAAACAATGACAATCGTAGGTTAAAACCCCCCACAAAGAAAGTGGTGTGAGGGTACATGCTTACAGCCTCAGTGCTGGGGAGGGGAGGCAGAGACACAAGGATCCACAGGGCTTGGTGGCTAGCCACACTAACCAAACCAGTGAACCCTAGGTTCAGTGAGAAACCCTGTCTCAAAAAGCAAGATAAAGTTCCTGGGATACAAACATGAGGATTTGAGTTCAGATCCTTGGTACCTATGTAAAAAGTGTGATGGATCCCAAGGCCTGATGATCAGTTAGCTAACCTGGCCAGTTAACAGCTCCGGGTTCAGTGAGAGGTACTATCTCAAAAGATAAGGCTGAGACTCGTAGTGAAAGACTCTTGATGTCAGCCTCTGGCCCCTGCATTTGTATATACACACATGCACACACACATGCTACACATGCATTACATACATGCACACACACTACACATGCACACACATGCATCACATGCATGTACATTACATACATGCTACATTACACATATGCACACACATGCACACACATGCTACACACGCATTATACACATGCATACACATGCATTACACACATGTACACACACATTACATTCATGCTACACCTATATTGCACATATGCGCACACATTCTACAAATGCACAATACATGCACACACATGCTACACGTGCATTACACACATGTACAAACACATGCAACACATGTACACATATGCCACACACATTCTACACATGCACACACATGTACACATACATGCTACCTATGCATTACACACATGTACACACACATGAACACACACACATGCTACACAGGTATTACATCCATGCACACAAATAAGGTGTAGAAGTGATTGAGAAAAATGCCCACCATTAACCTCTACTCTCCATGAGCAGTTATACACATATGTACATGCATACACATACCTCACAGGCACACAGGTACACTACACATACACAACATAGAGATTTGGTGTTAAGATGCTTGCTTGTGTAGCAAGCAAAGGAAGATAATTCCTTTTAACACAAAAGATGATTTGAGGCTCACATACACATGAATTCCAGTTAGGGACCTGGATCTATTCTCTTTACCTGTGCCCAAGGTCAGGCCATGTTCATTCTGTAAATCAGCCTTGCCAACTACAGGGCCAACTTTTTGTATTTTCTCTGGTTTTGTATTTTCCTTCCTCTGAGGGTGGGGAATAGGTCTGTAGGCATACATTTTCTGCAACCTACTTTTAATAAGGGTTAAACCTCTCCCCTAGTCTTCCACTACCTTCCAGAGGTAGTGGAAGAGAAAAGTTATTAGGATGTGGAGGAAGTGGACCTGTTCAGCAATAGTTCTTTGGGGGAAAACTTGATCTTCTTGGGCAGCAATTCAGTCCTGTAGCAAACACCAAATATGACTCAGTGGCTGCAGACCAGTCCTCTAGGCAGGCAGACACCAGGCACGAACCAGCAGCTGTAGTTCAATCCTGAAGAAACCGCCAGGCCTGAGGCAAGGCCACTGAAGCAGCAAGCTGCTGCAGGAACCTCACAAGCAGTTCTTGGCTGAGTTTCTCTCAGTTGCAGTGTTACCACAAGTTGAGCTCAACAAGCTATGTAAGGTGAACCAATATATGTGTGTCTTTAGTGAAGAATAGCAGGCAAGCGGAGCAAA
>JADRCD010213788.1:0-12913 GCA_019843815.1 Montemys delectorum
ACCCCCTCCTGCTTACTGGCCCTGGCATTCCCCTACACTGGGGCATAGAACCTTCACAGGGTCAAGGGCCTCTCCTCCCATTGATGACCCGCTTGGCCATCCTCTGCTATATGCATGCTGCTGGAGCTATGAGTCCCCCCATGTGTACTCTTGAATATTTTCTTCCTTTGGATTTCTTTTTTTGCTCTCTGTGTTGCACTGGCTGTCCTGAAGCTTGCTCTGTAGACCAGGCTGGCTCAGAGATCTGTAAGACTCTCTTGAGCCTTAGCTTACCGGGGATCCCCTGAGTGAACCATGTGGAGACTGGATTAATGCAAAAAGCAAGAGGAATTTATTGTTCCATTGCACTGGGGTCACCCCAGACCCAAAGGAGAGGCTGTGACCCCCTTCCCACCCTGTGGTCTGAGGAACGTTAATTAGCCTCTCCCTTCCAGTGGGGCAAGTGTTCCATGACCTTCCCAAAGTTCCTGAGCTGACCTTTTCAGATTCACCTGCCTCTGCCTTCTGAGTGCTAGGGATTAAAGACATGTGCCACCACTTCCTAGCTTGTACTTTAGATCTTAACACATATTTTAATAATTATACAAAATGCTTGGTCTCAGAATACTGAGAAAAGCCCATGTTTAGTTCTACTCTCTCACTCTAAGGTCATAACCCCTTTTCAGTGAAAAGATGCCCTAAGCCCTTAATTTCTAACAAAAGAAAACTTTGCTTGTGGGGGTCATATCCCCCACATTTTTGTGTCTATCAAAGGGAGTCTCTTCGAGTAGATAATAAAAATGCTGTGCAGATTTACATTAACCTGGATCAGCCTTCTGGAAGTCTAATGCCAGATAGTTTATTGTCAGCATATTTAAAACAGCGTACAATTAGGGAAAAGATTTCCAGGCAACAATCAGTCCAATTCCAGGTGTACAATAAAGCTTAAGGTGTAACTATATAGAAACTCTTTTACAAAGAATGTGAGAGCACAAAGATGGATTCAATAGATTCTAGACCTAGAATCTAGTGCAATCTATGATTTAAAGCAAAGAAGTCAGCAGGCCATAAAGTATATGTGACATCTCCTTTAGATAGGTAATGGTCTAGGGAGGGGAAAGTCTGAGGAATTTAGGTGAGGTTGGCCTCTATAGCAAAAGAAACCATCACTAACTGGAACTTCAGGGAACAATATTTACATGTTTATAGGTGTTTCTCTGGTGCTAATTTGTCATTTAAAAATGCATAATTGTCTTTCTGACTCTCCCAGTTTCCTGTGCCCTCATTCCATTATTTTCCACACCAGCCTCAGTCCCTGTGATCTGAACTCACTGCACACAACTTTCTTCCCAATGTGAAGCCATATGCTCTGGTCTCCTTAATGAGAGACCTATCTATAGGATGCCATGACCTGCACAGGTTTAAGATTGCCCTGATTAGAGTGATGGCGAAACCTGATCTGTGGATCACTCTGCCTCTTGCACAATCTTACCAGGCTTAAATTGGCCTAAATATCAGCACAAGCCAGATGGTGGTGGCACAAGCCTTTAATTCTTTTGATCCCACACCCAAGAGGCAATGTCTATGAGTTCTAGACCAGCCTGGTCTACAGAGCCAGTTCCAAGACAGCCTGAGCTACACAGAGAAACTCTGTCTCAAAATCTTCACCTACCACCCCCAGAAAAGATTGGCACAAAGCATTTGAATGACTCACATCTGGAAGTCCCCCAGAATTTCCTGGAGTTCAATATTGCCCTGATATTCAGAGTGGGACTGTCTCAAAAATAAACACAGAAACTACAGGCTCAAAAAAAAAAAAAGAAAGAAAGAAAGAAATGATGACTTGACATAAGCAACACACACTGGTCCTCACGGTTAGCTGGCCCTCAATTTGCTGAGGCAGTAGGATCTCTGTGAATGGGCCAAGCAGGATTATGTAGGAAGTCCTTACCTCAAAAAAAAACAAAAAACAAAAAAATCAGTAAATTAAAAAAATATACAAATGACACATTGAGATGAACTCAAGGCTAGACTCTGCTGAATGAGATAGAGTGTCCTAATGGAGCTAAGGAACTTACCTGATCTCATCAAGTTAACATGTCTCTAGATCCCAGCAGGAGTAAAGAGTAACTCTAAGGGATCTAAGCTCCAAAACCCTGAGGGTTTCTCTGGCTGCTATGACTACTTGTATCTTTCTACTGAACCACCCACTTTGTAGCCACACAGAAGAATCTGCAGTCTGATTTCATAGTTGAATCAATGCATACGTCCTCACTTTGGGATTTAGTGGATTGGATAAGATTGCAATCCAGAAAAAGAACGTACACTAGAGCAATAAATAGGAACTCATTCATTGACCAAACTAAGGAATACTGACTTGTTAGTTATGGACTTATGAACTTGGTTTGTTTTGGGTTTTTTTTTTTTTTGAGGTGGGGTTTCACAGTGTATCTAAGGTTAGCTGGAACTCAGTATGTTACCTATACTAGGCGTGAACTCTCAAAACCCTCCTACCTTAAACTTTCCTACGATATGCTGTGAACTGCCACATTTGAGTGAGTTTTGTTCTTACGTGAACAGCATAGTTCTGAGAGTGAGTCAGCTTAGGGTTTTACAGGACTGTTCCTCATGGTTGATCCAAAATATAAAGCAGAGAATGTCACTGTTAAAGGATCTTCGGCAAGGTCTCCTTCATGAATCTCCTCTAGAGTTTTAGATCTATGCTGGATGCTATGGCATGCAAAAGATAAGGATGGTTTGAAGCATTCATCTTGTGAATCTGAGGATGCAGCTCAGTTGAGATGGTATCTCTAGCATGCACACGTGTAGTTACAGGAAGCAGGAGGATAACCAAAAGCTTGAGTCTAGCCTGACCTGCAAAATGAAACCAGGTCCCAGTCAACAATACTGAGAGCTCTGGTGAAGTGTCCGAGAACAGCTTGGCAGTGAGACTTGAAGGATCAGGCAGTTTACACCATGGTTCTTCATCTTCTGTTCTCAAAGACATCATCCCACTAACTGCAACAAGGAGAGCCCTTGCAAGCATCTACTTCACTAGGTTCACCATGTCCAACCCAATTCCAACCACTGTTTCCAAGCAAATATTAAAGTTTTTAAATTAAAATTGAAAACAGACACTGGGAGTGGGGGAGGGATGGCACCATATCACTGAACTTAATGGGACCCAGATCTCAGCACAACTGACTCCATGGTGGATGTACCATTCAGGCCACAAAACTCAGCAAGCAGAAAGTACCACAAGCCAATACAAAAACAAAAACTAATCAATTATAGTCCATAGTTATAGGAAAATCTCTAAATGCACTAACCATGCTTTTGTCTTCTGTTATTCAGATTCTGGCTGTTCTTGTTAACAGAAGTATGTCAACCTAGAACGTGGTGTTTGTTCTTTTTTTTTAAGATTTATTTATTTTATATATGTGAGTATAGTGTTGCTATCTTCAGATACACCAGAAGAGGGCGCCAGATCTCATTACAGATGGTTGTGAGCCACCATGTGGTTGCTGAGAATTGAACTCAGGACCTCTGGAAGAGCTGTCAGTGCTCTTAACCACTGAGCCATCTCTCCAGCCCTGTGTTTGTTCTTAAAATATCTTGAACACCAAGTATGGGCTGGGTAATAAAGACTTTCTATTGGTTTAAATCCATGTCTGAACAGTTTTCTCTGGAGAATATCCAACAACAGAGAACTCTGTCCCCTGTTGTATGCGTATGCCCTAGTAGTCTCAAATCCAAACCCTCATCAGGCTCAGCACATAGAATCTCTCACAAGAACCAACACAGACACAATTTACCTTTGTCCCACCAGGTACTAAATCTTGCTTCTTAGAATTTCACTCTCCTTTGGAAATGTTATTTAGGAGAAGGCATAATGGAGCAAGTGGATCACTCTTCCATTGCTGGTGTGAGTACAAACTTATACTACTACTTTGTAAATGAATTTGGCAGTTTCTCAGGAAACTAGTAATACTTGTACCTCAAGACCCAGCTATACCACTCCAGGGCATGTACCCAAATGATGCTCCAGCATCCCACAAAGACACTTGCTCAACTATGTTCATAGCAGCTTTATCTGTAATAGGCAGAAACTGGAAAAAACCTAGATGTCCCTCAACTGAAGAATGGATGAAGAAAATGTGGTACAGCTATACAATGTAATACTATTCAGCTATTAAAAACAAAGATATGGCCGGGCAGTGGTGGCGCACACCTTTAATCCCAGCACTTGGGAGGCAGAGGCAGGCAGATTTCTGAGTTTGAGGCCAGCCTGGTCTACAGAGTGAGTTTCAGGACAGCTAGGGCTAACAGAGAAACCCTGTCTAGAAAAACCAAAAAAAAAAAAAAAATTAAATTTTACAGGCAAATGGATGGAACTCGAGATCATCATCCTGAGTAAGATGGTAAGCCAGTCCCAAAAGGACATACATATTATATACTCATTTATAAGCCATAAAATACAGGTATCATGTTACATTCCATAAACCCAAAGAAGGTAAACAAGAAGGAAGGCCCAAGCAGGGAAACTTGAATCTCATTTAGAAGGGAGAATAAAATAGTCATAAGAGGCAGATGGAAGAACGGAACTGAAAGAGTGGGGGAGAATAGGGAGTTTAGAATCAGGTGTGAGGAAGGACAAGAGAGATGGCCAGATGACTGGGAAAATGAATGGAAATCTGCAAATAACCAAGGTGAGGAGGTGAGGGGGCTTCTCCATGATAACACAGAGACCAGCAAATGAGGATGCACACAAGAATCAAAAGGGGTGACCTTAGCTGTGACTCAATACATAGTGGATATGGAACCTGAAGAGGCCACCTCCTGTAGCCAGACAAGAACCCCAGTGAGCCACCATGTGCTTGCTGGGAATTGAACTCAGGACCTCTGGAAGAGCAGCCAGTGCTCTTAATCACTGAGCCATCTCTCCAGCCCTTGTTATTAGTTTTAATCCAGAGAATATAAAGAAATGTTCAGTGTACCATCTTGTGATGCTGTTATCCCTGGATATTGGCTGAGGATGGACTAGGTTCATTTGGGGTCACTGAATCATCACATATGGATTCCATGGCAGGACACTCAAACCAGCAAGCAGTTGCAGCCTCCAATACTGTAGAGGGCTGTGCTTCATCTGAGACTCTTTTTTTTTTCCTTTGGTTTTTCGAGACAGGATTTCTCTGTATAGCCCTGGCTGTCCTGGAACTCACTTTGTAGACCAGGCTGGCCTCAAACTCAGAAATCCGCCTGCCTCTGCCTCCCAAGTGCTGGGATTAAAGGCGTGTGCCACCACTGCCCGGCCATCTGAGACTCTTAAGGCTGTTAAGGACCATTAGAGTCAGAGGTCCCTTAATCAGCCACTGCCTTCCTGTCCTAGAAGGTGAGGGATAAGATTTCTCAACCCTCACCATGCTGGCCCATATGGAATCCTAGATGGCCCATGGAACTGACAGCATCAAATGTGCCACTACTTAGTGACAGATATTAGGGATGTGGAAAATCCAGAAACATTTTGATCACCATTCTTAAAGAAAGTCACCCTCTGACTTTCACTGCACACAAGGGCCATCTAGGACTACATGTGGATGAACAGGGTAAGGATACAGTACTCTGATCCTTCATTGCTTGGGACTAGAAATAAATTATTGTTCGGAAACCTGTGACTCAAATGATGTTTGAGAGTCTTAAGAATCTCAGACTAGGCATTGCAGCCTTCGGGCATCTACAGTGATGGAGACTGCAGTCTCCACTGCAGTTGGAATGTCCTTCCATCTGCTCCAAATTTATGACCCCCAAGGAACGCAGCCTATCTTCAGCCAATATCCAGGGATGACAGTAGTCCAAGTTGCCACATAGAACATTCCTTTTGTCTCTCCAGATTAAAACTATTAGCAACCAGAATTTATGAGGCAGAGGCAGGCGGATTTCTGAGTTCGAGACCAGCCTAGTCTACAGAGTGAGTTTCAGGACAGCCAGGGGGAAAAAAACCAGCAACAACAACAAAAGTATTAACAATTTGAATGAGATACAGAAATAAAATAAAAACAAATGTTGACATTTGGAGTTGAGATGAACACTGGGAGCATGATTGTTTAGGCTTATAAGGTGAAAACAATAGGACCTGATGTTCAAAGTCAGCTGGGCCGAATAAGGAGAACCAGGCAAACGTGCATCCTGTGTGATCCTATCTTGATTAGAATGGTCAAAGAGCAGAACAGCAGCTTCTAGAGGAAGACTATTAGAGAATCTTGGTCTTCAAGAGCCCATCTGAGAGAGGGCTTCTAGGTGTGTGGGACTGCTTGGGGAGCATGCAGCAATGGCTGGAGGTGTCATTCTGACTCTTCCCACACACATGGCAAGAGGGTCCAATCTGTATTACAGAATAAAAAATGCTAAGTAGTAAAAGACAACTTTGTGGTTATCTCTCTGAGGAAGTACCCTTTTGTATTTTTGTTTGCTTGTTTTTGGTTGGTTGGTTGGTTGGTTGGATGGATGGTTGGTTGGGTTTTTTTTTTTTTTTTTTGAAAGAAAGGGACTGTGCATATAACTCTGGCTATCCTGGAATTACTTATGTCATCAAGAACAGCCTTGAATACCTGGATATCTACCTACTGTACCTACTGCATGCTGAAATTAAAGGTGTAATGCCACACCTGGAAGAAAAGTTATGCCTAGCAAGCCAGAATCTCTAAATATTGATCTCTGGAAATAGTGATCTAAGAAAAGGATAGAAAGAAAGATCCCATGGAGGAAGTGAAGCTGGTGTCTGGAGTACTGAATATGAACAGTCTACATCCTGCTGGCTCCTCTGTATTCTGAGAGAACATTAGCTATGGGGACTGAAGGAGCTTATCGGGAAAAGTGCATGACAATGTCGAGGTGTGGCTGAGCTCCAGAAGTTCTGCTGCAGACTTTTGAGCAGCCACTACATACTCCTGGCAAACATCTAGCTAAACTATTATCTCCAAGGAATTTCAGATCTACACAATGTAATCTCAAAAGACAAAAGAAAACAAAAAGCTAAATGATTAAATGATTATTGGGTGCTACAGGGTTTCCAGTGGTTAAGCGCTCCGACTATACTTCCAAAATACCCTCATCCGCCATATTCATATGGTTGCTCACAACCACAGAAGTTTGCAACTCCAGCCCCAGAGACCAGAGATGAAAACACTCAACCTCATAAAGCAAAATAAAAATTAAGAAAAAAATTTAAAGGTAAATCAGTATTACCAATAAAAGCTTCTCCTTTTCTATTTTGTTAAGATCTATTTTAGTTTTAACTTATGTACATGTGTATATCTGAATTTAAGGGTGTGCCCACAAGTGCAGTAGTCAGCAGAGGCCAGAGGAGAATGTTAGATCCCTTAGAGGTAGAGTTGTAGGTGTTGTGAGTCATCAACCTAGGTGTTGGGAACTGAACTTGAATCCTCTGTAAGAGCGATTAATGCCCTGAAATATTAAGTAGTTAATACTCTCCAGCTTCAGGGTTTTCTTATGAAAAGTGTGATACCATCAAATAAAAAATGCTTGAATGGTGTAGTAATAACAGGTTCATCTGGTTTTCCCAGGTGAGAAAAATCAGGGCTGGATGTGCTAGCTCATGCCTGTCATACCAGCATTTTGGAAAGCTAAAGGCAGGATAATCAGGAATCCCAGGCCAGTTTTCACTGCATAAGGATTCTGAAGACAGCCTGAACACATGATATCTTATCCCAGGAAACAAACGAAACAATTATTTAGGACTGTTTGTTTCTCCCTTATTAGACTACTTGGCTAGCATTCAAGAAACCCTCCATCTAATTTGCTGCAAGAAACACTGTATAGAGTGAGTGTGGTGACCTCCAGCTGAAATTCCAGCATTCAGGACCCGAAGGCAGGAGGATCAGAAGTTCAAGTTCCTCCTTGGCAGCACAGTGAGTTTGAGATCAGCCTAGGAATCACCAGACTCCTATCACTAGGCTCAAATCAGGGGAATGGGGGGCCCTAGAAAGATAGATGACTGATTAAGAGCACTGGTAACTCTTGCAGAAGTCCCAGATTCAGTACCAGCACTTCAATGGTGGCTCATGACCATCTGTAACTCCATTCAGTTACAGGATTCTCTGGCCCTGTGCTCTGGACTTTCCAGCTCTGTAGACATGTGGTACACTGACCTGCATGCAGGCAAACACCCACACACATGTGGTTAAAATAAATACTTACAAAAGAAAAAATAAGTACTTAATAATATTTTGTTTTATAATCACAATGTATAATCATATAACAATAATAATATACATAATAAATGTAATACCGTAACAAAACTATGATGCTACGTAATAAAAGAGGTGCTGGCCTTCTGTAGAAAGTGATGTCCATCCAAACCTCTCATGTTCCCTGCCTTGCTCTATTTCACATTCATAGCCTATTTTTTTTATTAGTTGCTGTTACCTGCACATATGTATATGTGTATACATATTTGTTCTAGCATACTGTGTTAGTATATTATTCATGTATGCTTTCAGGGCTGACCATTTTGTATTCATATAACCAAATGGTGTGTTCCTGCCTAGGGAAGATTATCTGTCTGCTTTCTGTATTCCTTAGTTCTTTGTGTAGGGTTGGGGCCTATAGTTTTTCTTCTGGGCACTTTGGCATGTGTACTGTTCTTGTTCAGCTCATGCTCAGGGTAACAACGTTTGTGAATGTTTAAGGGTGTAACTTCTTGCATTCCTAGGAGACATAGTCTCACAGTTAACTTCCTGATCCTCTGGCTCTCACAATCTTCCACTCCATTTTCTGTAATGCTTCTTGAGCTTTATTTTTTGTTGTTGTTGGTTTTATTTTTGGTGGGGGGAGGTCGAGACAGGGTTTCTCTGTGTAGCCCTGACTGTCCTGGAGCTCACTTTGTAGACCAGGCCGACTCAGAAATCTGCCTGCTTCTGCCTCCCAAGTGCTGGGATTAAAGGTGTGTGACACCACCGTCCAGCATTTCTTGAGCTTTAGGTGATAGGGTGATTTTTAGATGTATCCACTGGGACTCAACTAACCAATTCTGCATTTTAAATTAAATAAAAAATTTTTAAAGCCAGTCTGGTAGTCACAGCATGCCTTTATTCCTCCTATAAGGCTCTGTCAGTGTTGATGTAACATAATTATATCCAATGTCAAATACTATATCAAGTGTCCGTGTCCGTTGTATTGTACCTGAAGTGTCCCTATCCTAGGAGTCACCACAATTTTTAGTTAGAGTTCTGTTAATAGCATGAATTTTGAAGAGTCTTCCACACTGTTATGTTTTATGGAGGTCAGCACATAACCACAATAGCATTTAGCACAGGATTTTTGGGCTTTCTTTCTTTCCTTCCTTTCTTTCTTTTTTTAACCTATTTTATTCTGTTTATTATTGAATGAGAGAGAGAGAGAGAGAGAGAGAGAGAGAGAGAGAGAGAGAGAGAGAAACAGAAACAGAAACAGAAACAGAAACAGAAACAGAAACAGAAACAGAAACAGAGACAGAGATATTTGGGTGTGAGAATCTCAACCTTGAAAACATCACGGAGCTCCTGACTGGATGTGAGGATACCCTCTGCCTTGAGTCAACTGTTGATGGTCGAGTGAGATAAAAGTTTCATTCAGCCGGCGGTGATGATGCTAGCTAGCCTTTAATCCCAGCATTTGGGAGGCAGAGGCAGGTGGATTTCTGAGTTCGAGGCTGGCCTGGTCTACAGAGTGAGTTCCAGGACAGCCAAGGCGACACAGAGAAACCCTGTCTCAAAAAAACAAAAAAACAAAACAACAAAAAAAATTCATTCAGTGGTTTAGGCTGGACTCAATCTTACAGCAATCCTTCTTCAGTGTCCTCAATTTTGAGACATAAGCTTATGCCACAATCCTGCTTAGCTTCCATGTATTTTTTACATCTGTTTATTTATTTATTTATTTATTTGGGGAGACAGTCATGGGAGAGAGACATTGAGAACATCCAGGGGAGGTTTTCTCATCTTCGAGCACATGTGGGTTCCTGTGAATGAACTTAGGCAATTAGGCTTAATATCAACACCATTTCCAGTTGTGCCCTTTTACAAGCTATACAACTCCAATGCTAAAAGAAAAAAATTAGTTGTTTTGTTTTAAAGATTTAGTTATTATATCTAAGTACACTGTAGCTGTCTTCAGACACACCAGATGAGGGCATCATATCTCATTACAGATGGTTGTGAGCCACCATGAGGTTGCTGGGATTTAAACTCAGAACCTTTAGAAGAGCAGGCAGTGCTCTTAACTGCTAAGCCATCTCTCCAACCCTTGTTTTGTTTTTAATTTTGAAACAAAGTATCACTGTGATGCCGTGGCTGGGCTAGACTTCCCTATGTGGATTCAGAGATTCTTTTTGTTTCGGCCTCCCAAGTGCTGAGATTTAAAGGATGAGCTACTACTATACCCTGCTCACTACTCAGTCATAATTTTGTCTTTTTTAGCAAGTACGATGGCTGATCCCTTCTCCAACTTACCCTTACCCTTGAGGGCACCAAGGACAGCTTCTCCCTCAAAGCACACTTTCTTTGTTTTGTTTTGGATTTACATGAGATTAGAAAAATTGATGTCTATTAGTTCAGGCTGTCCTCAATCTAGCTGTGTAGCTCAAGATTTTGAATGGACCTGTCTGGCATCCTCTGGCCTCAGCCTTTTCAAACTACTACAGCTGATGACTGACAGAGCATCAGGCTCAGCCTTGAACTTCAGAACACATTCACAGTTGTGGAAATATTAACTTCTGGTTTAATTTTTTTCTAAAGGTTTCTTCATTATCAGTCCCAGATTAAATCCTCACCTAACTCATACTGAGAACAATGTGGGTCCCTTATGAATATAATTCAGCCAGTTGGGCTGGATCAAAACAGTAATCTTCTCAGAAGGCAGAGGCAGAAAGACTGACTGCTGAGGGTCCAAATCAAGATTATCTACAGAGTAAGACGTTGTCACAGAAGTAAATAAGCAAAGAACTCAACAAATTTTAAAAAAATAAATGAATCATGTGATATGAATTCGACCATGGACCCTTAATATTCATCTCAGAGTCAGGATTTTGTTTGTTCATTTCTTCTTTCTTCCCGGGAGCTTTGGTTTAGTTAGGACTGAGAAAGAAATTCCATATAAGATTAAATGGGTGGAGCAAAGCCATCCAATGAGATGGCAGCTTTTGTTAGTGGTTGAGTTAATAAGGGGCAAGAGGAAAAAGATCTGTAAATGTGCCATTGGAGTCAGAGCCTGCTTCCTCAGTCCTAATCAGGTAAGTCCTTTGCCTAGGCCAGGACACCCTAACTGGTTCTGAGACATTTTATATATAAGATTGCACAGGTCATCCTGGAGTTTATCTCTTCACCTGGACATTGGGCTCTGTTTGAAATTTAGGTCTGCTTTCACCTCCAATATTTTCTGCTTCTCTGGTTGAATTTCCAAGTGTTGAGACAGGGCCTCACAGTGCTGTCCAGTTAGTTTATCTCTTCACCTGGACAGGCTCTCTTAGACCTGGCCAGGTGGTTGCTGCACTGGACTGGGAATCCAGGTCCTCTTGTTTGAGCACCCTGAGTGCTGGGTTGACTTGCATGTTCCTCCATACTGTGATTCATATCAAGTGATTGTCTTGTGTTTAGTTGGTTTTTGAGACAAAGTCTCACTCAGTAGACCATGAATTCCACAGCAGATCTGCTTCAACCCAACACCTGGGATTCTTGCTGGGAGATAGTTACTGTCTTGAATTATGATTTACTTGGTGCGCATCAGAACCTGCTTTTTGAACTACATTCTGGTTTGATAGTACACGTTAGCCTCACGCATGCAGGAATTTACTGGCTTCATCCTCATGAGTGTAAAGATTAAAATCCTAAATGTATTTAAAAACTCTTCTCCCTGTTTGGAGACGGGTAACAATATAGACTGCAGTGTCTAGAAAACATATGTGGCATGGGATGACCTTGAACTATCTCCCAGCCTCTGCTTCCTGATTATTATGATTATGGAGTAAAAGGTGTTCATTTTAAAGTTTTTAGACTTTTTATTTGGAATGGAATCTCATTTGTCATAAAGTCTCTAACTTAGGCTGACTTTTACTGTCAGCCCCTCTTTGTACCTCAGAAGAAGTAGAGTGTAGGACTGAGAGGTTAAAATTTCCAAACCGTACAATGAGAGGTTAAAAATTTCAAACTGTGCTGTAAGACTTTGGCCGTCAGTTGAACTTAATGGGAGACTAGCTCCCAGGACTTAGAACAATGGGAGACCAGCCCCCAGAGTTTAGAGATCAGAACAACCTGAGCCAAAACAATTGCCAGGTGGCTAGCGTGCTTATCAGAGACTACCCTGTACTTTCCTCTGCCTTAGTTTCCCCCTTTTCCCCCAGCAACTGTGTGGGTATAAAAATCTGTTCAAATTCTTGCTTGGGGCCAGACTCCTCTACCCCTGCGTGGGATATGAGTCTCGCCCAGCGCTGAATAAAAAAACCCTCTTGCTGATTGCATCAAGTACGTGTCTTGGTGGTGTTTGGGGTCATCGTTGTTCCCAAGCCCTGAGTGTGGGGTCTTCCAGCAGCCCCTACAGGACATGGGACTGTTTCTTCATATCTACATCTTAGAGTTGTAATTTGTAGCCTGTGCTGGCCTTCATGTCAGTATGTGAGCCAGGTTGACTAGAATATATGATATTCTCAACTACTCCTCAGTGTTGGATTCTAGATATTTTCCAGGATAAAATAGTTGTAGGAATGAAAGCCTGGGGTTCTTGCATTCCAGGCAATCACTCTAAGTAACTCAACTATGTTTTAAGACCCAGGCTTTAAAAATTCTCTCCAAAGATTGGAGAGATGGCCCAGAAGATGAGACACTACACTGGCTTCTCTTCCAGGAGTCTTGGTCTACTTTGCCAGCACCCATGCCAGAGATCA
>JADRCD010213789.1:0-18530 GCA_019843815.1 Montemys delectorum
GAGGGGGGGCAAAAGGGGTTTGTTCTTGTTGTTTTTGTTTGTTTGTTAGTTTGTTTGTTTTTTGGAGGGGAACCTGGGAAAGGAGAAATTTACATGTAAATAAAGAAAATATCTAAAAAAAAAAAAAAAAGATGTGAACATTCATTCATTCATTCATTGATTAAATTGTTACTGCATACAGAGTCATCTGTTACCAACTGGGAACATGTTAACTTAACCTTCAGAAAGCAGATGTCTTGGACTAGGGATTTTAACTCAGTGGCACAGTGCCTGCCTGGCATGCTTGATACCCCAGGTTAGACCTCAGTGTCACATGTGCACTCAAAAGTGTGTGTCTGTAAGACAAGTGAGAAATACTCAACTAAAGAGAAAGAGTGTTCTTTGACCAGTTCAGTCTAGTCAGATAGGGAAGGTTTCACAGAGTGAAGGACATTGCACAAGGCCATAAGGATCAGGAATCTTTAGAAACTTGGCAAAGCAGGAAACAGAAGGACATTCCAGATGGAGCAAAGAATCTAAGCAAAAGCAGAAAGTAGGAGAGCCTGGGGC
Organism: Montemys delectorum; assembly: GCA_019843815.1. Lineage (NCBI taxonomy): Eukaryota > Metazoa > Chordata > Mammalia > Rodentia > Muridae > Montemys > Montemys delectorum. The sequence goes on from JADRCD010213789.1 coordinate 550, forward strand.
ATGTACTTGGAACAGAGTAAAGTTCATTTTGCTGGGACACGAAGTCAGGGATGAAGGAAGAAGGTAGAGACGGAGGAGAAATTTTGTGCAGTCTGGAAGACAAAGCAGTTCCAAAGCAGCCCAGGACAGAGACGGAAAGCTACTGCATCTCCCTAATTTACATATCATTTACATATTCATCAATGTCATCTAAGCCAACCAATGATTCCTAGGTCATGGCCCCAAGGTATGTAGGAGCTGCTGTATATTTCCTGTGAATCACCTTCCAACAGTCACTTTTTTTTTTTAATTTAGCAAGCATTTTAATGCTAGAAATGTCTCCCATATTAAATTGGGAGGCGCTTTTTTTCTTTTTTTTTTTTTTTTTTGCAGTTTTGCAGTTTTGCAGTTTTGCAGTTTTGCAGTTTTGCAGCCTGATGTATGCAAGTGTTTCCTAATTAATGCCTTGTTGGGAGTTCCCCCAGCATCTTGGCGGAAGACTGCTCCCTGCAGCCTCCCACCCACCACCAAGTCTTTTTCTCTAGTCACCTCATTACAAAGTGGAAACAAACCCCAGGTAAGTCAGCATCCCACTGTGCAGCTAAGGTCTGCAGGAACTTGCCCCCTCCCCCCCCCCCCCCCCCCCCCGTACTGCCATTGGAGACAATGTTCCAGGTATGCAAAGGGCAAAGATGTATTTGGGTAGGGAAGCATTTGTCCCCACTGACAGCATCACTCCTGTGCCTGGTCCTGTCAATAGACTATAGAAACATTCTCTCTGAGCTGCAGTGAGTTCTCTTGTGTCTCTGAGCCTCGGAGTTTTCTCCTGTATATGCTCATGGTGGTGGTGGGTGTGTCTGGGGCAGAGGAGGTTGCTGTCACTCACCTTTCAAGAATAATAACACTTAAGTATAAGTGGTTTACAGTGAATGAGAATAACGTATTGTGAAAATTTTAATGTATGTAAATTAGAATATATTTTACTATATGTATATATTTACACATGTAGACACCTATGAACAGCCATATATATGGATATATATATATATCCATATATATATATATATATATATATATATATATATATAGAGAGAGAGAGAGAGAGAGAGAGAGAGAGAGAGAGAGAGGGAGAGAGTGTGTTTGACAATGTCTTAATGCACAATTCCTAAGGAGGCTATAAGACAAACGAGGGCTCGCCCGAAGCCATTCGGAAAACTGATGGTTTGGATTACAAGGATCCATCCCTTCCCCTTATCCCTGACTCTCTTCAACATACAACAACATAGAACATATCCACGTTCTCTGCAAAACCATGTGGAGAATTGTAAATGAAGCCAGGAGACAGTGGGTAGGATTCTGTGACAGAGACGGTAGGGATGAAGCAATCAATTCTCTTTTGAGAACTGTTTTGTCACCTAAGTCTGTCTAGGGCTTCTGTCCTTTCTCCATGTGTGCCCCAGACACACTCACCACCTCCATGATGGCCTTTCATTGGCTACCAGGTGCATTTCTTGTCTACCTTCTGGATTCTTCGAATATTTGGTAAATTCCTTCAAAGTTGGGATTCCTTATTTGCATTCATGATTCTAAGTAGCTGAGGAGGCTTCCTCAAGCCCAAGGTGTGTCTCTTTTAATTCTTTGTCTCCCCATCACCCAGGCCTTTGTGGGCTCCTGTGACATACTCACGATGAACAGACAGGCTTTTCAGAGTCAGGCCTAAGGATCCAGTCCAGTTGTCCAGTTGCATTGGGATCAGATATGGGCAGAGATGGCAATGAGGATGGAGGAAAGAAGGTGGCATGGGTCCTTAGTGGGTCAGGAGTAAATAGGCCATATCCTACCGGGTCTAAGAGAACAGCCCAGAACCTCTATGAAGCTGAAAGTGTGTCCACAAGGTCCCTATCCTCGGGCTAGCAATTCTGCTGAGCGGACAGCTGCTCCAGCTGGCTACCTTCCTCCTTTCTTCACATGCTAAGATTTGGGTCAAGAAGAGGAAAAACAGGAAGGCTTGGATTGGATGCCTCAGAGTACTGAAGCAAATAAATCCAGGAGAGGAAAAAGAAAAGAAAGACAAAATGGGAAGACCAAGTCAGAAATCTTTGGTTAGAAGATTAGGTTTGGACAGCATTGTCCCCTTGGTAAGAGTAGCAAGAAAGACCTCGATGGGATGATCTCGTCTGAGAATCCTGTGACCCAAGAAGCTGCAAGCAGCCTGCCTGCAAGGAAGCAATTAGATTATCAAACTAGTAAAATGTTGGGCCCCAAAGAAGTGGGAATTCCCCTACAAATACCATGCTGGTGAAGGGAAGGGCCCCAACCAGAAGGGGAACTCGTCTTCTGGAAAGTGATTTCATACAGTTGTAATAACTAATTTGACCACCTCACAAGATGAGGCTGAAGCCCGGACTACTATGAGCTAATGGTGGCCACGATCACACCTTGACAGGGACTGCTCAGATGTGCACCTTCTTGGCTTCAGGATTTAGGCGTTCACTGGATCTCTGTTCCTCTTCCCAACATGGTCACATTAAATAAATTGCCTTTTCCTGCTTTCCACTTTTGTTTGTTCGGTTGGTTGGTATGTTTTGTCTTTGAGACAGGGTTTCTCTGTATAGCCCTGTCTGTCGTGGAACTCGCTCTGGTAGACCAGGCTGGCGTTGAACTCAGAGATCCGCCTGCCTCTGCCTCCCAAGTGCTGAGATTAAAGGCGTGCGCCACCACTGCTCAGCTTCTGCTTTCCACTTTTAATTTGGCTTTGTTAACATTGCTTTATTGAGGTTGGGTGTCAGGACTTGACTTGAGCCACAATAACTTCCAAGTCTGATAACAAAACCATGAGGATGAGTTAGAGATTCTACATCCCAGATGTAAGGAGGTACTGGCTGAAGAAAACCAGGCCATAGACTTATGAGATTTGCACCTGATCTTCTGAACTTGAAGGTCAGAGCAGGTGACAGAGCCACATGTGCCTCAGGTCTGAAGCAGCATTGACGAAAGTCAAGACCGAGGAATCCCGCTTGCTCATTGTCAGGCTGATGCTCAGCGAGGAAGCAGACAGAGCAGAAGCTCTTCAAAAACCCGCCTCCCTTCTGGGTGAGGAAGTGTCAGAGGCCCAAATTAAAGTGTTACCTTGTCTGCAAGAAGTGTCAAGAAGGGCCAGGCCCTCTCCTTGCAATCCCAGGGAGCGGATGTATTTTCGTTTTGAGGTGTTAAACATCACCAGAGAGAAACACCATTCTGTGGGCATTCAGGTCAAATGCTACTATTTCTTTTTAACTCTTTAAAATTCTAGCCTAACAGGAGAGACCAAATGTGCAAAGAATCCGGTTAGATTCCCAGCATCACACAAACCCAGGTGTTCCAGAAATGAAGCCAGAAGATGAGAGGCCCAAGGCCTTTCTCAGCTACATAGCCAATTTGTGGCCAGCCTGGCTTATAAGAGTCAGTGAGTGAGTGAGTGAATGAATGAATGAATGAATGAGGATTCTAGCTCAATTCAGATGATGCTAAGCTGCAGCCCTAAAATTGACATAAACCTTCCCTAGACCATTCATGTTGCTTTCTCAGAGGCTGTGTGCACAGAAATGAGACATCCAGCTATTACAGGCCTGGAGTTCTTGACAGCTGATGCTGGATTCACTGGAGAGGGCTGACCTTATTTACCTTTGCCTGGTGGAATAGATGATTTTTAATGTGAGGGAGGGGGGTCTCTGCCTAGTTAATTGGCTTTAAAGGTTTTTTTTTTAATCTATCAGTCACAGGGGGTTCATTCCATCTAACACAGAGGTGGGCAAGGAATGCCTGGCTACTCAGGAGGAGGTTAAAGCTAGCACAAGACTAACCTTGGGACCTGCAGCATTCCAACCTCCCCACCTCACTGCAGTTGCAATTTTAATCAGTCAGTTTTTGTAGATAGCTTCTTTCCTGCAACTCTAGTTCACAACAGGGGCAGAAAGAAAAAGTGAGAAAGGGCCCCCCCTCACTCCCTTTCTCTCTCTCTCTCTCTCTCTCTCTCTCTCTCTCTCTCTCTCTCTCTCTCCCCTCTCTCTCTGATGTAATCAGCAATGTATTTGATTTATGACTTTCTTTGTTCTGTAAACCATAAACCTCCACAGTTCCTGGACCATGGCCACTCAAAAATGGCTCCGGAATAAACCGTCTTATTCCGTTTCAGGTCAGAGCTGTAGGATTTTGTCATTGTTTGTTTGTTTTGCATGACACTGTAAAAGATCCTGGTTAGTTTGACTTGGCATCTCAGGCCTGGAATCCCAAGCCCTAGGAGGCTGAAGGGCAGGTGACACCAGCAAGGTTCAGGTCGTGCACAGGCTGGTGAGAGTTAAAAATTGCTCTGAGTGATTTAATGACACTCTACTTCAAAAAGAAAAAAAAAATTAAGAAAAAGAACAGGAGCTGGGCAGTGGTGGCGCATGCCTTTAATCTCAGCACTTGGGAGGCAGAGGCTGACAGATTTCTGAGTTCGAGGCCAGCCTGGTCTACAGAGTGAGTTCCAGGACAGCCAGGGCTACACAGAGAAACCCTGTGTCAGAAAAACAAACAAAAAAAAAATTAAAATATTAAAAAAAAAAATGAAAGAAAGAAAACAAGAAAAAGGAAAGAAGTGCTCAGTGACAGTGTGCTCGCCTAGTACACAAGAGTCCCTGGGCTCAGTTTCCAGTACCACAACCAAAACCAAACAACCAAAACCATGTGTCATTTTCACTGAGCTTCGAAAAACCCTGCTGCCCCAAGCCTCTTCCTTTACCATTTTTTTTTTTTTTTTTTTTTTTTTTTTTTTTTTTTTTGAGACAGGGTTTCTCTGTGTAGCCCTGGCTGTCCTGGAACTCACTCTGTAGACCAGGCTGGCCTCGAACTCAGAAATCCGCCTGCCTCTGCCTCCCAAGTGCTGGGATTAAAGGTGTGTGCCACCACCGCCCGGCCCTTTTTTGTTTGTTTGTTTGTTTGTTTGTTTTTCAGTCTCTCCTCACATTTGGGCTGCAAACCTCATTAGTCAAAGATGACCTTCCTTGCTTGGTCACTCCTAAAAGAATTTTTTTTTCCAGATTTTTAAAGAAAGAAGAAATGAATCCTTTCTGATTCCTGATAGAACGGGCCTTGGTGTTTTTCAAAAACATTAACCCTGACTTTATACGTCAACTTTCAAATAAATGCCCCCACTCCTTTACATTAAAAATGTAATTCGGAGCTGGCGAGATGGCTCAGCAGGTAAGAGTACTGACTGCTCTTCTGAAGGTCCTCAGTTCGGATCCCAGCAACCACATGGTGGCTAACAACCACCCGTAATGAGATCTGACGCCCTCTTCTGGTGCGTCTGAAGACAGCTATAGTATATTACGCTGGAGCAAGCGGGGCTGGAGCGAGTGGGCCGGAGTGATCAGCTACAGTGAACTCATACACATAAAAATAAATAAATAAATCTTTTTAAAAAATTATCTATTTCACCAGGCAAAGATAAATAAGATTAGCACTCTCTGGTGAATCCAGCATCAGCTGTCAGGAACTCCAGACCTGTAATAGCTGGATATCTCATCTCTGTGCACACAGCCTCTGAGAGACCAACATGAATGGGGATTTATTTAGTTTCCGTTTCAGAGGTGTGTTAGCTCATCATGGGGGGAGAGGGGAGCAATGGTGGGGAGGGGAAGTAGGACAGAAAGCAGAAGGGGAATACTGGGACTACTGAAAGGACCAGGGGAAGATATGGCTTCAAGTACCCATTCCTAGTGACCACTTCCAGCCATGACGCCCTATCCCCCAATTATGCCATTAGAACCACGAGCCCATCAAGGGACTAGCGCATTCATTCGGCCTCACGTTGTCATCATCTCCGGAATCCATCTCAGACACACCCAGAGGACAATTTTATTAATCCCCTTGGTGTCTCACGGCAAGCCCCAATTCTCCCCAAGAAAGGTCCAGGAAGATGACTTGTTAGCAATTAGCTATCTCAGGTGTTTATGTTAGAACCAAATTGTGAGCTATCTCAGTGTCCACAAAGGAACGCACAGAGCAAAAGTAGCTCAACAAGGTAATTCTTTTTGTAAAAAGTGTGTGCCAAGATTCAAAAGGAGCTAGCAAGCCTACCAGGGCCAACATTGCCTGTCCTTTATCTCTGACAGAGGTGGTGGCTGCATCTCATCCCACCTGTGGCAGGAGCTTGACTTCACAAACTACTGTGATTGCAAAGGGAGAGGTTCAGAGAATGCAAATGTTTGACAAGTTAAAGAACCTCAGCCGTCTTAGGGGAAGATAACTCAGCTACCTCATGGTTTTAAACGGAACTCAGAAAATGCCACGGTATACGGAACATACCTCTGAATGCCCCAGCCAGTTCTCTCTCCTTTTTGTCCTTTTCTTTTCTTTTCTTTTTTCTTTTTTTTTTTTTTTTTTTTTTTTTTTTTTTGGACAGGGTTTCTCTGTGTAGTCCTGGCTGTCCTGGAACTCACTCTGTAGACCAGGCTGGCCTCGAACTCAGAAATCCGCCTGCCTCTGCCTCCCAAGTGCTGGGATTAAAGGCGTGCACCACCACTGCCCGGCTAAATACATCTTTTTTTTTAAGATTTATTTATTATTATTATAAATGAGTACACTGTAGCTGTCTTCAGACACACCAAAAGAAGGATTCAGATTTCATTATGGGTGGTTGTGAGCCACCATGTGGTTGCTGGGATTTGAACTCACGACCTTTGGAAGAGCAGTCGGTGCTCTTACCCGCTGAGCCATCTCACCAGCCCCTCTGGTAGTTCTCTGTCCAATTTCCTGAGGAACCACCAAACTGATTTCCAGAGTGGTTGTACCAGCTTGCAATCCCACCACCAATGAAGGAGTGTTCCTCTTTCTCCACATCCTTGCCAGCATCTGCTGTCACCTGAGTTTTTGATCTTAGCCATTCTGACTGGTGTGAGGTAGAATCTCAGGGTTGTTTTAATTTGCATTTCCCTGATGATTAAGGATGTTGAACATTTCTTAACGTGCTTCTCAGCCATTCAGTATTCCTCAGTTGAGAAATCTTTGTTTAGCTCTGTACCCCATTTTTAATAGGGTTATTTGATTCTCTGGAGTCTAGCTTCTTTAGTTCTTTGTATATTGGATACTAGCCCTCTACTGGATATAGGATTTAGTAAAGATCTTTTCCCACATGTTCCACTATGTTCATAGCAGCCTTATTTATAATAGCCAGAAACTGGAAACAATCCAAATGTCCCTCAACAGAGGAATGGATACAGAAAATGTGGTACATCTACACAATGGAGTACTACTCAGCTATTAAAAACAATGAATTTATGAAATTCTTAGGGAAATAAATGGATCTGGAGAATATCATCCTGAGTGAGGTAACACAATCATAAAAGAACACACATGGCATGCACTCTCTGGTAAGTGGATATTAGCCCAGAAGCTCAGAATACCCAAAATACAATTCACAAACCACAAGAAACTCAAGAAGAAAGAAGACCAAAGTGTGGATGCTTCGTTCCTTCTTAGAAGGGGGAACAAAATATCCATGGAAGGAGTTGCAGAGACAAAGTATGGAACAGAGACTGAAAGAAGGACAATCCAGAGACTGTTCCACCTGGGAATCCTTTCCATAGTCAATCATCAAACCCAGACACTATTGTGGATGCCAGCAAGTGCTGGCTGACAGGGGCCTGAGACAGCTGTCTCCTGAGAGGCTCTGACAGTGCCTGACTAATATAGAAGTAGAGACTCACAGCCATCCATTGGACTGAGCACAGGGTCCCCAATGAAGGAGCTAGAGAAAGGACCCAAGGAGCTGAAGGGTTTGCAGCCCCTTTGGATGAACAATAATATGAACTAACTAGAACCCTCAGAGCTCCCAGGGACTAAACCATCAACCAAAGAGCACACGTGGTGGGACTCATGGCTCCAGCAGCATATGTATAGCAGAGGATGGTCTAGTCCATCATCAATAGGAGGAGAGGTCCTTGGTCCTGTGAAGGTTTATGCCCCAGTGTAGGGAAATGCCAGGATCAGGAAGTGGGAGAGGGTGGGTTGGGAAGAGGGGGGGGAAGAAACAGGGTTTGTTTGTTTTTTGTTTTTGATATTTTTTCAGAGAGTTAACCAGGAGAGGAGATATCATTTGAAATGTAAATATAGAAAATATTTAATAAAAAAAAGAAAGAAAGAAAGCAATCTGCTCTCTGGGGTTGGGGAGATGGCTCAGTGGTTAAGAGCACTAGCTTCTCTTTCAGGGGTTCTGAGTTCAATTCTCAGCAACCACATGGTGGCTCACAACCATTTATAATGGGATCTGATGCCTTCTTCTGGCATATAGGTGTACATGCAGTGGAGTATTCATATACATAAAATAAATAAATCCTTTAAAAAAAAAAAAAGAAAATCTGCTTTCCCCAGCACATCTATGCATTTAGGACCTTTCCAATGAAATACCAACATTACTTTTTTATTTTTTAAGATTTATTTTTATGTGTATGAGTGTTTTTCCTGCATGAATGTATACGTGCATGTGTGTACACTGCCCACAGAGGTCAGAATTCATCTGATGCCCTAGATCTGGAGTTAGGACAGCTGTGAGCTGCCAGGTGGGTGCTGGGAACTGAACCCCGGCTTTCTGTGAGAGCAACAAATGCTCTTAACCACTGAGCCATCTCTCTAGCCCCCAACATTACTTTTTAGTTCATCAAGATGATTATAGAGTAGGAATATCCTAGACATATCTCAAAAGAAATATAATGTTGTGATGCTTCAGCACATAAAAATACTGACAAACCTGATCATCTGAGATCAGTCCTCAGAATTCACCCACAGTAAAAGGAGAGAACCAACTCCCAAAAGTTGTCCTCTGACCTCCACACATGCACCATGGAATGCATATGACTGCACACACATGTACACGCACACACACACACACACACACACACACACATTGAAAATTGAAAAACCCACCAGATAGTGGTGGCACACGCCTTTAATCCCAGCACTTGGGAGGCAGAGGCAGGCAGATTTCTGAGTTCGAGGCCAGCCTGGTCTACAGAGTGAGTTCTGGGACAGCCAGAGCTATATAGAGAACCCTTGTCTTGAAAAACCAAAAAAAAAAAAAAAAAAAACCAGAAGAAAAGAAAAAAAAGAAAATTGAAAAAATATATATTGAGGATTGAAGGCACTAATTTTATGAGATATAAGTGTATGTATGAGAAACATGAGACTAAAATTTACCATAAAACCCAATAGAGTTCTTTTATAATCCCCACTGAGGGCCAGGCGTGGTGGCTTCTATCTGTAATCCCAGCATCTGGAACTCAGAGGCAAGAGAATCAGAAGTGCAAGGCTACCTCAGGTTTTGTCTTGGTTTTGGTTTGTTTATTTGTTTTGTTTTTGAGTAGAGACTAATTGTGTAGACTCAGCAAGCCTAAAATGTGAAGAGATCCACCTGTCTCTGTCTCCCAAGCACTGGGGTTAAAATGTGTAGAGGACCTTCATGTCTGTATATAATTTTTGTTTGGTTTGGTTTGGTTTCTTGAGACAGCTTCTCACTGGTCTGGAACTTGCCCAGTAAGCTAGACTGGCTGACCAGTGAGCCCTGGGGATCCTCCTGTCTTTCCCTCCCCAGTGTGGAGATGGCAAGTTTTACCATACCTGTTTTTTTTTGTGGGGAGTACATGTCAGGACTCAAATGTGGGGGTCAGAGAACAACATGTAAGAATTGGTTCTCTCCTTCCACCATGTGGACACCAGGATCGAACTTGTGTTATCGGGCTTGGTGGCAGGTGCTTTGACCTGCTAAGCTCTTTCACTGGCCCTTCAGGAGAGTTTTAGAGGAAGCCGTTAGGCATGACATGGAGAGACCCTGGTCTTCCTCCTGCATCCTTTCCGTGCCTTGGAAAACTGTATTTTACAGGCAGGACCACTTCCTATCTATGTGGTTAGGGGTCATTTAGCCTCTGGAAAGTTTTCACCACCTGGTTGGTAGATGAGAACTGTAAATTACGCTTGCTCTAATTTGTTCATGGGGTTACCATGATTACTTCATAAGAGGTATATCTGACAGTTTAATCCTGTATAAAACTGCAAATATTTACTATTGGACTGTAATTTGGGGATTGGATTCTGATGCTCAGACTGGCTTTCTTTCTTACACTCTGTATCTCTGTGTCTGTGATGGTTTGTATATTCTTGGCCCAGGGAGTGGCACTATTAGGGGATGTGGCCTTGTTAGAGTAGGCGTATCACTATGGGTGTGGGCTTAAGACCCTCCCTCATCCTAGCTGCTTGGAAAGTCAGTTTTCCACTAGCAGCCTTCAGATGAAGATGTAGAACTCTCAACTCCTCCTGCCCCAGGTCTGCCTGGATGCTGCCATGTTCTTGCCTTGACGACAATGGACTGAACCTCTGAACCTGTAAGCCAACCCTAATTAAATGTTGTCTTTGATAAGAGTTGTCATGGGTGTCTGTTCACAGCAGTAAAACCCTAACTAAGACGGTATCTCTCTGTGTGTTTTTGTTTCTCTCTCTGTTTCTCTTTGTCTCTCTGTCTTTATCTCTCTGTCTCTCTGTCTTTATGTCTCTGTCTCTCTCTCTCTCTGTCTCTCTCTCTCTCTCTCTCTCTCTCTCTCTCTCTCTCTCTCTCTCAGAAGAGGCAATTACGAAACACTGTCTTGTGTAGCCCGAAGTTGATACGCAGCCGAGAATGACCTTGAACTTGTGATCTATCTGCCTCTACTTCCCAAGTGCAGGAACCAAAGGCACGTGCTATCCCCTCCCTCACCAGGTAGATTCTCTCTGAGAGTTGGTTCTTTCTCAGGGGATCTCCAGGGGAAATGACCTTGAATTACATTCTGAGAAGATCACGATGTGTCACCCGTCAGGAGGTAAGATATTGTTCCAGGCGTAAATGACAGTTTGGACGAAGGCCTGAAGAGAGGAGAAGGTGAGTCCCTCTCAAGAGAGCGGAGAACTGCTGACCTCAGGGCTGTCCGAAGATACAGGCTGACAAGTCAAGTGAGAGAAGCTTCATGACCACAAGCACTTCCCCTGCCCCATGGACCATCAGAGCACTGCCTGTCAACCTTCCCCTCATCCCCTCCCCAGTAGCTGTAGAAAGAAACTAGGCCATTTCCTTTAGGACAGTTGTTTAAACTCTTGTGTTTATCTTTATTAATCCATAAAAATTGCATCTTACTTTACCATATACAAAGTAATGATTTCTCCCTCAAATGAAAAAAAAAATTCTTCAGTAAACTGAATTCCGTTAGGACATAACACATTTCTGCTGCGTTTCCCATAAGCCACAGGCTTAATTAAATATACAAAGCTAAGAAGCACGGCGAGCTTAGCTTCTCGGTAGAGTAAGCATCTCGGTAGAGTAGGATGTCTGCCATCTTGGTGATAACGAGGACCATCGCACTGAAACCTCTCCTCTCTACAGAGGCCCTCTTACGACTTCAAGGCTTTGCAGATGGGGACCATAAAAGGACATTCCCTGCATTAAAAATTCTATGCCAGTGCTTTGGTCGTTTCCAGTCTTCTCTGCAGCTTTCTCTAAGCACATGCCCCACCAAGGGCCATTTGCCTGACCCCTGCTTGCTACCACAAAGCTAACTGGCTTAGAGGGATTCGTGACTACTTGAGTTTTTCTAAAACAAAAATCTTTTGTTTCTGCTCTAAGATTGGGTGTGCAAGTGGAGCTGTAGGAAGGAGACCGTGCAGGAGAGGGTGGGCTCAAAACAGAGAGCTTTCCAGAAGGCAGGGTTGAAACTCAAAAGAACAGACTTCATAATTCTGTGACCAGAAGACCACATAGGCCCAGAGGTTCCAATACGGATGGAGGCTTCCACCTATTGGACTATATCTCTTGAGGCAGGAGCTAGGCAGTGGAAGGTAGGGTGTGCTCTACTGAGCCAGCGCAAAGCCCTTCCTTTCCCCACAGTTCTAGAAACCAAATCTGGGTTAGAGTCTGCGTATATGCCCTAAACCTTTAGTGACCAAACTTGGATGATGATGTGCTCTCGTAATTCCAGCGCTCGTGACGCAGATGAAAGTGCATCATGTGTTCCAGATCAGCCTGAGTTACATAGCAATAATATTTGTCTCAAAACACCAAAGGAGGAGGTGGGAATAAGAAAACCTGATCCAATTTGAAGAAGCAACTTGAAGAGCCCTACCCCCTCATGTTCAAAATAGGAAGCAGAGGGCAGCAGGGAAATCTTCCTTGAGCCTGTCTCATCTTTGGAACTTGTTTTTATTACCTGCTAAGGGGCTACTTGCAGGTCCACCGTGGCCTTGGTGGGGACTGAATGACATGGTTCCTGTCCCTGGGACAGAGCCAGTGGGTGTGGGCCTCCGTGAGTGTGGATGGCAGCTGTGGGCACAGGGCTCATTTGAATTATAATAATGTACATATTTTATATTCCTCTTTTGAGGAATGTCCTCCTGGTTAATGACTCCGTGACAAACAGGAGGCCAAGGTGTGGCTAATGTCTCAGCAAAATGGTAAGAGCTGGCACCTTCAGGACAACTCCTAAGGCCGTGGAAAAGAACCATAACAATATGGCTTTAAACATATATAATTCCTCAACTAAGCAAAAATGTAAAGAGGCAGTATGAATTATATGAGAGGCTTGGGAATGAAAGCAGCTGTGAGATTGTGGAGATTAAGAGATTTAGGGAGTGGTGATCAAAGGAGATCCCATCCAGCTAAGGTTTTTGTTTTGTTTTGTTTTGTTTTGTTTGTTTTTGCTTACAAAGGCAGACAAATTCCTGAGTTCAGGGTTGGCCTGAGACCGAGCAAGGTTAAGCCCAAGTTTGATAGAAATGGTAGTTTCATGTCAGAATCCCACCCAGCAGATAGACCTCTGAATTCTTTTGCAAGGTTAAAAGGAAATGTGTGCTTTCTGTAACCTAAGAATTAGGGGCTGGGATCCTAGGATGCAGATCCATAGGATAGTCAAAAGGAAACCTGGAGTAACTGATTGGATTGATATGTAAAAGACTGGGTTTATAGCTGAGTGGTTGTGGCGTACACCTTTAAACCCAGCACTTGGGAGGCAGAGGCAGGTGGATTTCTGAGTTCGAGGCCAGCCTGGTCTACAGAGTGAGTTCCAGGACAGCCAGGGCTACACAGAGAAACCCTGTCTCGAAAAACAAAACAAAACAAAACAAAAGACTGGGTTTATAATCTGCAAGAGATTAGCTATCCAAAGAGTCCTTTGCTTTCGACACTCCCAGACACCTCTTCACAGAACCCCTCTTCAAGCCCAGGTCCTTCCTTGGTAGCTATAGGTTTATAGGGAGTTGCACTATTGAGAGGTGTAGTCTTATTGAAGGAGCTGTGCTACTCCTCCAACTTTGAGGTTTTGAGGCGTTGAGGTCTTAGAAGCTCAAGCCTGGCCAGTACGTCACTCTCTTCCTGCTGCCTGCTGATCAGGGTATAGAACTATGCAGCTACCTCTCTAGCACTGTGTCTGCCTGCATGGCGGCTATGCTTCTCCCATGACAGTTCATGAGCTAAAACCTCTGACCTGTAAGCCAGCCCCAATTAAATGTTTTCCTTTATAAGAGTTGCTGTGGTCACGGTGTCTCTTCACAGCAATAAAATCCTAAGATATATGGGATGGTCATCTTTTGCCTGGGAATGGTGGCCACAAGGGAGGGGAAGCCAGAAAGATGAAGCAGACCCAGTCCAGCCTAATGTAGCTAGTGATTCAAAGCAGAGTGGTAAGAACCTGAAGGCTTGTTACACAATCCTTTCTATAGTTGGTTTACATTTGAAAATTTCCAAGATTCCAAACAAATTCCTGCCCTTGTAGAGTTTACGTTCTCCACGAGAAGAGGCCAGGCTGGGGTGTGGCTCAGTGTCAGAACGTTGTCTTCGTGGTCGTGGCACAAGGCAGCAACAGTGAGCTCTGCTCTGGCCTGCCTGTGGAAGGTTCTGTGGTCACACTGTGCTCCCCTCAAGCCCAACTCTCTCTGGTCTGGGATCTGTTCTTCTCTGATTTCAGAAAAAGAAAACTAGGTTCTCGCCTGCAGGGATCAGTCTTATAGCAACAACAGAACTAGTACTGTGCTCCTCTGCGCTGATTGATGGCTGAAAGCCTGAATGAGGCAGAAAACAAAAGAACAACAGCATTGATTCCCAGGCCCTACCTCAGCCTTCATGAATCTGGTGGTATGGAATGAAGGGGAAACAGTTATAAACCTTTGCCAGGGCTGAGCCCCAGTGTCCTGGGTGAGAATTCCTGTCAGACTTAGACTCAGCGCCACGCTGAAAGGCTGGCCTAGGTGAGTGTTTTCTGTTTTTAATTTAAGTTTTGTTTGTTTGTTTTGAGATAGGGTCTCACTGTATAGTCCTAGCTGGCCTAGAATTTGCTTTGTATTGTAAGGGTTCGAAAATCACTGAAGGAAGACCCCCAGACTCAGAGAGTGTGCAAAAACACAGAGTGTTTGTTGTGCAAAAACTATCCAGCATGCAGGGAGTAGCCATTCTCCAAAATGGCGACCCTGGACAAAGGCACACAGGCCCTCTTATAGGGAACCGGGGCAACTCTCTAGAAGGATTAGGTAATCAAAAACTTCATGAGTGGGTGCTAGGGGCTCATAGGTGGCCCATGGTCTGCATTCCTATGTCATGAGTGTTCAACCACATGATGAAATAGGGCTGCCCAGCACAGATGGCCCATTCTGAGATAAGATATTTCCCCATTTTTGTGATTACCCCCAGGCTTTGGGGAGGGGGGTATTATGATCTTGTTTTGGATTTTATGGTCTGTTCCTAGAGCTGATGTCTTTTTTTTTTTTTTCTGAGACAGGGTTTCTCTGTGTAGCCTTGACTGTCCTGGAACTCACTCTGTAGACCAGGCTGGCCTCGAACTCAGAAATCCGCCTGCCTCTGCCTCCCAAGTGTTGGGATTAAAGGTGTACGCCACCACTGCCCGGCTACAGCTGGTGTCTTATAACTTAGTTTCTGGGACTTATGGTCTATTCCTGAAGCTGGTGCCTTACAGTCTTTTTTTAAATCAGGCCTGGTCCTTAAATGGATACAAATGGGGTTTATGTTGCTCTTTCAGTGTCCTAAACTGGCTCAAACTTAAGAGATCTGCCTTCCTCTGCCTCTGGAATACTGGGGTTAAAGACGAGCACCATCACAGCTAGCTAGAAGAATTATTTCGGTTCTAAAAATTTGATGCAGCTGATGTTCCTTCCTGAACCCCATCCCACTGCCATACCGGTCCCTCCTGTCCTCTAGAGACAGGTGATTAGTTACTTTTCTGGTGATTGAAACAAAGTACCTAACAAAAGGAAGAAAATGTTTCCTTTTGTTCAGCACTGTAGGGCAGTCCTTCCACCCGACCTGGACTGTAGGGTATAGTCCTTCCATCCGACCTGGTAGGGACCACACTGCGGCCAGAGCGTGTGTCAGCTGCTCACTTGTCTCATGTCTCATCTGCAGTCAGAAGGCAGAGGGAAAGATGCTGCTCAGCAGGCTTTCTCCTTTGTATTCGGTCCAAGGCCCCATCTGTGGAATGATGCCACCTCAATCCATCTGAAATCCCTCGCCAGAGATTTGTCTCCATCGAGTGATGATAGTCATGGCAGTTTTCACAAGCCTGACTTACTCCCTTACTCCTGCCATTTCTGTTTCTTGTTCTAGTATGAGCTCTGGATCCACCTTGCTTCCCGTTCCTAATGTAGAAATGAAACATCGAGATTCAAGCTTATATACCAGGGTGTGCCTTGGTCCCCTCTCTAGTACATTTCTAACACAAAGCCATAGTCACCTTTCTCTTCTGGCTTCTGTATTTTGTCAGGTTTGAGTCACCATGGAAGTCTTCAGGGAGACACTAACTCCAGAACAAGCCCTGAGAGATGTGCACAATCTTTTGTTGTTGGTTTTTGTTGTTTGCTTTGTTTTGGGGGTTTTTGTTTGTTTGTTGCTTTGGGAGACAGTGTTTCTCTGCTTAGCCCTGACTGTCCTGAGACTCACTGTAGACCAGTCTGGCCTGAGCAACCTTAAGCAAGTGCTAGAGCTTTGTGTGCATCCTGCAGCCTGGGCGGCCATGGTATAGGCAACAGCCCCAGATCCCTGGGCAGCTCTGAGGACCACAATGATAGATTACCTCAAGGATCAGAGCAATGAGCTAGAGGCACTGATGTCCTGATTCCTTCGTAGCCTTGTCAGAAAGTCTACCCAGCTTCTGCATCAATGTGT
Organism: Montemys delectorum; assembly: GCA_019843815.1. Classification (NCBI taxonomy): domain Eukaryota; kingdom Metazoa; phylum Chordata; class Mammalia; order Rodentia; family Muridae; genus Montemys; species Montemys delectorum. The sequence continues at coordinate 16,733 of JADRCD010213789.1, forward strand.
CTTTAGAGGCTAGAAAAAAAAAATGATGGTGCTGTCCAGACTGCCCTCAAGTTTGCAGGCAGCTAGAAAGACCCAGATGAAGCTCCCCTTTTGTGACATATTCTCGCAGGGAAGTCTAAAGGATAATGATGTCTCGGGCACTTTAAGTTATTACCAGTGCAAGCAAAGGGAAATGTTGGCATGGTACTGATCTCCGCTCTAATGACAGCTGTCCAGAAAAATTAGAGGAAAGAGCAGGGTGGACAAAAACTGGAAGACGGGAAGAAAAACAAACTGAAGCTATAGGAGTGGAAAAGAAATTATTCCACGGCAGTCTTGCCACGGTTGAGAGTTTTCTAAGTGGAAGGCCCAGTCTGATGTAGAACTCATGGGACTAAGAAGAAATGGGTGTGGGGATAACCAATCAGTATCTGATTAGATTTAAAGCCCACACCACAAGATGGAACCTGCACCTAACACTGCTTAGGTTAGCCAAGAACTGGAGACTAGATAGGCCAGGGACCTACGGGAAAAGCAAATATTACTGATTTGTCAAAGGAATGTAGCAACACAATGATTCCCGATGGCTCTACTTACAGACCAGTGTCTTGCTCAACCACTGACAGAGAAGCTTCCTCCTGCAGCAGATGGGAATGAATACAGGGATCCGCAGTCAGATGGTATGCAGAGTGAGAGACCTTGGAGCACTTGGTGCTAAATGGGATGGATGTCTCCATCAAATCCTCTCAGTGTTCAAGAAACTGCAAAAAAGGAGGTGAGAAGAGGGGATGGAGAACAGCACGGAATCAAGGCCGTCCAGACATGTCAGAGCTGGCACACATGTGAACACAGAGCCTGAGGCAGCAATGCACAGCGTCTACAGAGGTCTGCCCCAGATGGGGTCCTTAGAGCCGAAAGAAGTGGACACAAGCCCCCATGTCTAACACAAATGCTATCTCCACCTGATACAAGTGAATCGCAATAGGGAAGCAAACCACTCTTGAGGGCAGGCCCCATGCCCACCAGTAGATGGCCAACAGAAACAAACCCAACAGCAGTATCTTCGGAGGTTCTGTGTCATAATGTTATGTCATGGCTTTTTTTTTTTTTTAACTTTGAAGGTCTTTGTGCATATATTATAGGTTACAGCGTTGTGTTTTACTGGATTCCTGCGGATGCCTCCATGTCTGTGTTCCTTTGGCTCTTTTCCTTCTGTTTGTTTTGTCCTATCCCAATTGGCTTGTTCTCTATTTACCTTATTATATTTTATTTCATTTTATTATTATTCCTTAGATGCCTGTTTGTTTTCCAATGGTGGACTACTAATGGGGGATAGCTCTGGATAGAAGGGGAGGTGGAGAGAACTAGGGGAGGAGAAAATCATTAGGATAATATATAGTATACAAAAAAAAAGTCTATTTTCAATAAAATTCAAAAAAAATTCGTGTTTATAGAAACAGACTAGACAATAAAAGGTGATTAAAGTACTGTAAAAATTATCAAAAGAGAGGATGGAAAGAAAAGAAATGGGCAGCTAGGTGTAGTGGTGCACTCCTTTAATCCTAGCATGTGGGAGGAGGTACAGGAGGATCTCTTGAGTTTGAGGCCAGCCTGGTCTACAGATCAAGTTCCAGGATACCCAGGGTTACACAAAGAAATTATGTCTCAGAGCGGTGGAGTGGCTAACAAGGAGGAGGAAGAGGAGGAGGAGGAAGAGGAGGAGGAGGAAAGGGCAAAACAAGAAGCAGAGAAGCAGTGGTGGACACAATGGAAAGCAGTGGTGGACACAGTGGGAAGCAGTGGTGGACACAGTGGGAAG
>JADRCD010213789.1:24755-37159 GCA_019843815.1 Montemys delectorum
AGAAGAAGAAGAAGAAGAAGAAGAAGAAGAAGAAGAAGAAGAAGAAGAAGAAGAAGAAGAAGAAGAAGAAGCAACTTAAGGGAGGAGGGTATTTGGGCTTATGGTTTAAGAAGGGAGAGAGCCCATTGTGGCGAGGAAAGCATAGAGACAGGGGTGGGAGGCAGCACTACACAGCGTCACCATGAGGAAGCAGAGAGACAACCACTGGAATTCAGCTCCCTTCTCCATTGGCTAGTACTGCCTACATTCCAAGTGGGTCTTTTCTTCTCAGCTGAGCCTTTCTGGAAAGCCCCTCACAGACAGACACACAGAGGTGTGTTTCCATCGTGATTCTTAATTTTATCAAGTTGGCAATCAAGAGTAACCACCACAGGCAAGAACCCCCAAAGTCCCTGCCTCTCAGACTCCAGAAGCCACCATTTCTATCTCTATGGCTGTAATTTTCTATGTTTTGGTTTGGTTTGGTTTTTTGGTCTTTTTGGTTTTCCGAGACAGGGTTTCTCTGTGTAGCCTTGGCTGTCCTAGAACTCACTCTGTAGACCAGGCTGGCCTCGAACTCAGAAATCTGCCAGCCTCAGCCTCTCAAGTGCTGGGATTAAAGGAATGTGCCACCACTGCCCAGCCTCTCTGTGCTTCTTATAAGTGGAATCCTATAGCACTTGCCCCTTTAGGAATGGCTTATATCCTCTGGCATAATGACTTCAAGGTTCATCTTGTTGTAGGCGTGCCTCCGACCTATCTTCCTTCTTAATGATGAATAATGCTCCATTGTATGGGGCAGAGGATGCTATTTGGATGGTATGTCTGGAGCTTAGAATGCTCTCAGCACAAAAGTATCCCTGGGTTTAGTGACCAGTACTAAAATGATAGCTAATAATATCACATTTGAAATGCATATATTCTATTTGCATAGATAAGCACACTATTAATCCATTTATCAGTTGGATTACTTCTGCTTTTGGGCTATTGTAAGTAGTGCCCTTTGAACATGGATGTGGAAATATCTCTTTGAGATCCTGTTTTTAATTATTTGAGGAATAAATTCAGAAATTTATTTTCAATTTTTAAAGGAAATTCAGTATTTTTTTTTTTAGTGGCTGTACCATTTAGCACTCTCGAAAATACTACACAAGGATCTCAATTATTCCTACACCTGTTATCTTGTGTGTGTGTGTGTGTGTGTGTGTGTGTGTGTGTGTGTGTGTGTGCTCCTGCATGTGTGCATGTGTGATCTTAACTGGAACACAAACGGATGAGTTTTTAAATACATAATTATTCAGATTGGCTTGTTCAGAAAGTCTAGAAAATGGTCAAGTGAAACCTCTTGTCCTACCAGCACTAGGCTTATCCAGAAACCTCCCAAAGGTCCTCTGGTTCCCAGGAGAACCAGTGCACTAGCTGGGACCATGAACCCAAAGCACAAATTCCCCTTGAAAGTTCATGGCTTCCCTACGAGCACGAGTCCACTGCACAGGTGCCTCTTAGATCAGATACCTCTCTGTGACTGCAGGGAACCACACATGTACACACACAGGCCATGAGTCTCATGGGTGAAGATGAAGTTGGAGAATTAAGGGAGGGCTGAGATGACCGGGGAGAGAGAGAAGCTCTTTCCAAACAACTGTCGAGTTTCAGGATGAAACTGTGGAGTGTCCTTCTTCCTTAGCTCCAGAGGGACAATTTAGATTGGATCTGTAAAGGACTTCAGAAGGAAGTGCTCTGTGGGCGTCAGATGTCATTACAATCTGATTATCTCCAGAGCTTTGTAGTTGCAACCCCTGGCCAGAACACTTAGACTCCCACAGTGTGGTTTGGAACAGTGGGGATGCTCAGTGCTGTTAAAGGTGAAACCGGAAACTGCCTTGCTCTCCCAACCTTGCCCAGTTCAAGACCTTCTCACCCTCAAATGCTCCTTTCTCCATGAAGCAGTCCCTGATGCCACATAGGAAAGAAAGTCTCCTCCTCCCCCTCCTCAGTTGCATTAAAGCCTCACCTGTGCCCATCTTAGGCCAGTGTCTGGCTATGTAAGAACAGACTATCCACCCTCCCCAACCTAAACTGCATGTCCTGTAAAGGCACAGGCCAGTTCAGGGATGAGCACATTATAAGCAAATCTTCACTAACAGCTCCCCCAGAAGATTTTTCTCTTATAGCTTAACTAATTGCTAGAATGATGTCACGTGGCCTTCCCAGTGGGCGGGGGAACCCGGTACAGTGGCCATTTCTTCCTAGCCTTCTCAGCAGAGGTGGGCATGAATAGATTAGAAATTAGTGTGGGCGGGCCGGTGAATAGTGTCTGTCCACATCTTTTTTGTGTTTCCTCTGGGAAGGAGGAGAGGATCAGCTCTTAATCCTGAACACAGCCTCAAGTTCCTCTGTTTATTTTGCTGTGTCTATCACAGGTCCACACCAAATGCTCGTGAGCCGAGGAATTCTCTATTGCAGCGGAGTAACGTGAGAAAAAGCAAAGGACTCTGTCTAGGTTCTGCCAAAGCCCCAGAGTAGACTCCTCATCATGTTTAGCTTACTTTCATAAAGAACCGAGGCTTACAGAGCACTAGCTTTCTTACCTTCTTCAGATAGATAAGTGAGACACAGAGAAATCCATAATTTGTTTGAGCTGGCTCAGTCAGGGGTGACGCCAGAAGGGCCCTTCCTGGTTGGTTGACATCCCCCATCACGGTCCACCCTCTGCTACTTGTTGTCTGTTGAACGGCTGATGGTTTTGGCCGCAGCTGTTGCTTACCTTCCCCCACCTCCTAGGAATAGGATTGCTGGGGAAGATGCAGGGGCCTGGTTCTGAGTCACAAGTCTCTCTGCTTGTAGGGGTTAGAAGATGTTCTTCCCCGCCTCCCATCTCCTGAGTTTGACCACTGCACACATCAGTCTTGTCGATGAGCAGCTGCAAGCAGCTGCTGACAGCTCAGAGCATCTCAGCCACCAACCATAAGCGCCTCACAGGCTGGACACCAAGGCCTAGTCAGGCTCTGCACGAACTGTATCTACCTCAGTCTTGCACGGTTTCTGTGAAACAGAAGTTAGGAAGGGAAAAAAAATCCCAGCCCTTTCCTCAACAGGATCACACCTGTTTCTGCCAGCCGACATCATCTAGTTCTCCCATCTCATTCCTGGTCCTTAGGGAAGAGGCAGGGCCCTTCTGTGAGATATCTGTCCCCACTCTAGAATGAAAAAAGGACTCATGACTAGGCGGCTTGGTGGCAGACCCGGCTGTGCCTCCAACCGGAGCCCAATCCTAGACTGGAACTTCCCTTGGGTGGCTACAGAACGAGGACATTGGATTGCAAGGCGCTCTCGGTCGTCATCCAGCTATGAACAGCTGCAAAGCGCTGGAGTGAATGTGGACTCAGGCTGGAATACATTCTCAGGCCCGCATGCTGGCAGGAACCTCACTGCTGTGCTCACCCCACAACCCTCATGCCCACCCCTGAGCAGAGAAGGCAAAGACCTTTCCTGTCTCCTGCCTTGGCGATTTCTGTTCTCTGCCCAGGTGCCTTCGTAGCAGCAGGGAGAACGGATGGTAGAATTTTAGAAAAAAAAAAAAAAAAAATCAACTGGGTTGTGGTTCAATTACAAAATGAGGGTGGACACCAGATCTGCCCACCCGCCAGGTGGCCTTTGCCTTGGAGGAGACGCCACACAGAAACCAGAGTAGGTCAACAGGGGACAATGGCAAAAAACTCGCATTTGGGAGGCAGAGGAAGGTTCTTAGGGTCTCTACGCTGCCAGCCAGCTGTGTGGCCCTGAGACGGATGCTGTCTCCTCTGGGCTACTGTCCTTCAGTGGGAAACAAGGGCATTAGGTCAGCTCTCTCTGATATCCTGTCAACCTAAGAGTGTGAGTTCCAGTGCTTGATCTTAGCTCTCTTGTGCCCATCCTGGGGGCAGTTCTGAGTATGATCGGCTAGAACGAACCCTCCTCTTCCTTTGACTGCCAACTCCAAGATGGGAAACAGTGAGAGAAAAGGAAAGAACACGAGGACACTCTTTGAAAAGACATTTTAAGAATAATTGTTTATTTTTGAGATTGGTTTCCCTTTGTAACCCAGGCCAGCCTTGAATTCATGAGCCTCCTGGGTTGCTGGGATTACAGCATGTATCACCATGTCCTGTTTAAGAATATTCTTTTGTAGCCAGGCAGTGGTGGCACAGGCCTTTAATCTCAGCACTTGGGAGGCAGAGACAGGCGGATTTCTGAGTTTGAGGCCAGCCTGGTCTACAGAGTGAGTTCCAGGACAGCCAGGACTACACAGAGAAACCCTGTCACCAAAAAAAAAAAAAAAAAAAAAAAGAATATTCTTTTGTTGTTGTTGCTAAGTTTTCTCACCCCAACCCCCAACAGTCCCAAGGGCACTGCAGGGGGCAGGGAGACTGGAGAGATGACTCTTTGCTGTTGTTTTTGGGTTTTGTTTTCTGTTTTTTGTTTTGTTTTGTTTTGTTTATTTCAAGACCAGTTTCTCTGTACAGCTCTGGCTGTCCCATAATTCGCTCTGTAGACCAGGCTGACCTCAAATTCAAAGATCCTCCTGCCTCTGTCTCCCAGGTGTGGCGGATTAAAGGCGTGCTCTACCACAGCCCAGCTAAGAATACCCTTTTTTTTACCCCCTTTTCTAAGTGTTTCTTAGGAGGGCACCAGATTCTACTGGTTTGTAAGCAAGGAGAAGCTGTCGCCATCTTTTCTGCGATGTGAAAGGATCCTCAGCTAGTAGGAGCTGCAGTCTGCAGTCGGGGCACAGACTACTGCACTGAGTCAGAGGAAGAGGGCAGCTAAACTGAGCACCGTGATACCCCATGCTGGGCACCTTCCTGATAGACTCTGGCAACCTTCTCATCAGCCAAAGGAGAAATGCAGAGAGCGGTTAAGGCTCGTGCTCAGGTTAAGGGCAATGCATTAGATGCTTTTCTCACTGCTGCGATGAAACACCTACCCCTGGCAATTTAATTTGCTTGGGCTCACAGATTGAGGGTGGAGTCCATCACGGTGGTAAAGGCATAGTGGAAGGAGCATGCGTCATCTTTCAGGGGGCTTCTTCCCTCTTCAGGTTAACTTTTTTGGGAAAGACTCTCATAAACAAACCCAGAAGCATGTTCCCATAATGATTCCAATCCTGTCAGGTTGACAGTGAAGACCATCAGAGGAAATTTGGACTGGGGGCGGGGGTGGGGTGGGGAGGTCGAAGGGGCAGACTTTCAGTGTTGTAGAAACTAAAAGGGGAAGGAGTCCCGATCACAGGGCCCCTTGGGGGGGGGGGGGAAGAGGAAAAGACAGCAACGGCTCTAGGGTGAATTAGCTCTTCTAGTCTCCCATGATTCCCTCAAAGTCCTACTGGGTAGAGGGATAGATTGACCTTGAACCTCAGGAGTTGGTTCAGAGAACGGTTGAGATCTTTTCTTCATGAGCAAATATCCTCAGAGAAACACCAGCCCCACTAGGTCTCTACCTCTTCAGGGGACCCCCACAGGTGGAAGCTTGGGACTTCCTCACTGAGTTTCAAGGAGAGAATCCAAACACCCTTGCCTCTTCCTTGTCCTGACCCTTCAGGAAGAAAAGAGCCACTTTTTTTCCCAGAGTGAGTCGAACACTTGATTACTTAGCCTCCCCAGGCACACAGAGCCCGAAGGCACAGCCTCCATTAAAGTTATCCTGGCAAAACTCTGAAAGCCAGCTGGGGCCTCTTACTCTCCAGCCATAAAAAGAAACACACTGAATAGCCAAGTTGAGAAGCATCCTTGTAGGACAGGAAAAAATATATAAAGATAACCCTGTTTGAGTAGAAAAAGGAAATGAGACAGAAATTGGCTCTGTTTATTGCACAGAATGGAATTCTATGAACTCCACTTCAGCTTTAGCTGGAACAAATATTTACCAAGTTCCATATGTGTTAGACACTGCAGCAGGCACCTTCACCGTAGCCATGCTAGGCAAAGGAGAGGAAGATGCAGGGAAATCTAGGGACCTATTCATAACTACCAAGCTTGCCGCCTCCCACCCAGAACCCGTCCCATCATCTACAGTTACACCCCCTCAAACATCCTTACAAGCTTGAACCTCACCTGTGAGCGTAGAGCACAGATGGTAGATCCAGGACCTCAAAGGTACTGAGAGATATATCCTGCTGTGGGTATCTCTCAGCTGGAGTGTATTAGTCCAACATATACAATGCTTTGGGGTTTGTCCTCAGTGCTGGGTGGAAGGGACATGATCCAGAGTTCCCAGTGGGGTGGGAAAATATCAGTTCTTTATCTTTCCACTGTGTCCCTCTCCCAATCAGTTTACAGACATTCTTTGACTTTACAACCACTCTAAATTGCTTGTAGGGTATGAATTTTACCAACATCACTATGTTCAAAATAACAGTGGATCTAGAAAGTATCAAGCCTTCTCCAAGCCACATGGCATGGCAAGGGTCATCAATAGTGTGGTGCAACTTACAGCCCCTTTTCAAGGCCCTGAGACCTGTATCAGTACACACCTCTGTCTGTGTTTGTGGATGGGTTTGGTGATCCATTGGACATCAGGATTCCTTCTAGGTAGCTCTATGAAAGGGACCAGTGAAGATAACCTCAAATAATTTGTGTGAGGAATCTTCACCAACCCAGTGAGAATTAAAGACTGCCAAAGCTACGGCACCCAGCTAGCTCCTCCAGAACAGTCTGAATGAAGGTGCTGGGCAAACTTTACCTGGTTAGCCCTGTGGCAGACCAGCCAACCATAAGTTGCACAGGTACAAACTGGTTGTTAGCGGGACATCACAGTACACAGAGCTCTGTGTATATGGCATAACCTTGTTTGGCCTTGTATTCGAGCCTGCATACTTTATCCGACTGGGTGTGCAGTGCTGTGGATCAGGGAGAGTTGGCAATAGTGCCGGCAGGGGACCCACAAAAGGAAGCTCACCAAGTCAGATTGCTTCTTCCTGCAGGACTCCCGGATGTACTTGAAGGCGCACAGCTCAGTTCACCTGGTGGCTTCTGCCCATGCAAAGGAATCTACAGTTTTTCCTCTGAGACTCTTGTCCTTGACATACCCGCACTAAGTGCAGGGTCCTGCTGTGATCCTCACAGTGAGCTCCACACTCTCATTTCACGGATCGCTGTGCAACATCTTCTCCCTTAACTAACACCAAGCTCTAGAGAGCAGGGGCAACTTTTCTTTGGTCACCATTGACTTAACAGACTTGCTGAGTTTTTTTGTTTGGTTTGGTTTGGTTTGGTTGGTTGGTTGGATGGTTGGTTGTTTGTTGTCTTATTTTTGCTAGACATATGCTTTGCCAAGTTATATCCTTGACCGAATTACTGGTCGAAAAAAAAAAAAACTAAAAAGATGGATGGCAGATGGACAGATAGAGGATGGTTAGCTTCCTTCAGTGTCATCATCTCTCAAAGTAATTGAGCCATTTGTCTTTAGCCTGACACTTTGACTTTCTTGACTTGCCCAGTGTGTCGGGTTAACCCACAGTCTTAAGGTCTAAGAGGCTTATCTCTTTTTGCTTTGTGTCGGGCCTTTGTCGTCTACTCCTCATGGGAGTTTTATTCTCCAAACCCAGCCTCATCCTTGTAAAGACATTGTGGAGCATACAGGAGGTCGCCATTGATCTTAGCACATAGAAAACCTAGCAGAATGGCTGGTTCCTGTAATCCAGCATGTGAGAGGCAGAGAAAGGGAGACTATCACGAGGACTGGCTTATGTAACACATTCTAAAACAACCAGGGCTCTGCAGCAAGACCCTGTCTCAAAACAAATTAAATTTGGCATATAGACTACTGCATTAGATCCCCTACGCTCATTTTTGATGCATCTTCTGTCTGCCCTTCCCTCTCTCGTATACAGTAGCTGTTGGACACTTTGCCCTGGCTAATCTTCTTTCCATTTGTCTTCTGTTTATTTCCCTATGTTCCTACCATCAAGCATTAAATGAGATACACTCTAGGTAGCTCCTAGGTCACCCCCAAAGGCACCATGCACCCCTGACCTCATGCAGGTCCCGGGAGTTCCCTGGAGGAAAAGATTAGGATGGTACCCTCAGGCCTTCCCGAGAGCAAGAATAAGAGTGCAGGGCATGTGTCTCTGCTTTGTTTTGAGATAGGATCTCACTCTGTAGTCTACGACAGTCTTGAACTAGCAGTCTCCCCCCATACAGAGATTGCAAACACATACCACCTCAACCAGCTGAGCAACAAGTGTCTCCTCCCTTCTTTTCTTCCTTCTTCACCTTCTTCCTCCTACTCACCCTCCCCTTCTCCTCTTCCTCCTTATTACTCTTAGAGGACAGGATCTCCTGTAGCCCACACTAGCCTCAAATGTATTACGTAACTGGGGATGACCTTGAACTTCTGATCCTCCTGTCTCTTCCTCCGGCAGCTGGGATCGCAGGTGTTCACCACCATGCCCGCTTAATGTGGAAAGGTAGGTTGAACTCTAGGCTTCTTGCATGAGATGCATCTCCAGCTGAGCGATTCTTGAAGCTAAATATTCTACAAAATCTGGAAACATCTGGGCTTGGAAGTACATGCCTGTAATCTAAACACTTCAGATGTGGAGGCAAGAAGATTAGAAGTTTAAGATCTCCCTAGCTGCCGGGAGGTGGTGGCACACGCCTTTAACCCCAGCACTTGGGAAACAGAAGCAGGAGGATTTCTGAGTTCTCGAGGCCAGCCTGGTCTACAGAGTGAGTTCCAGGACAGCCAGGGCTACACAGAGAAACCCTGTCTCAAAAAACAAAAACAAAAACAAAAACAAAAACAAAATCATCCTAGCTATATATATCAAATTTAAGGCCAGCCTGAGCTCTGAGCTACATGAAACCCTGACACAAAAGAAACCAAACCAAACCAGCCAGCCAACCAAACAGAAAGCCAAAGTACTGAGATATTCCATGTTAACACGATTTCGTTGCTGAACAAATTCCAGAAGCCTTTGCCTGGCGTTCAGTAGCTCTCCCAGTCTGACTTTGGTCCTATGTTCCATGGCTTTTGGCTTCAATCATTTCATTTTCTTCTTCAACCAGTGTCTCCCGAATATGTAGATTCCATGTTTTGACCCACCTAGGGTCCTTGTTTAGTCCTATTTATCCTCGAAGCCGAGTCATTGCTCTCTAACCACCATACTCCACAGTGTGGTTGGGATGTCCAGAGTTTGTTTTTACTGGAAACTGTCTTCCTTCCGTTGTTGTTGAACTATTTCACGTGATGACGTCTTCTCCCCACTGACTGGACTTGATGGTCCACTAAAGGCAAGAGTGTCACATACATCCTTGGATTCTCCAGAGGGACCCAGTATCAGCAGGCAGTGGAATGTTATCACAGGCCGTCTCCAGAAGCTCTACTTCGGATTTATGTCAGTGGCAAACCCCTACCCAAGGAAGATGCATCTGCTCCCTAGTGGCCCCACGACTTTGAACGTGTGGAAAGCGAGTGTTTAATCTCAGCGCGCTCTAAGTACCTGGGTCAGTGGTTAACAACCCGAGACCCAAGGAGTCTTGATAGCCTCAGCTTGGGTGGTATGCACGTAGGCACACATCTGCTGTCCTTACACACGTCCGTCTTGAGGCATCTATCCTTCCAGTCGGAGCAGCAATAATGGGAAGGTAGCAGTGGAGTAGAAGTGGTGCTGTAGAAGCATACGGAATCAAAACACACCTTTCCTAAGAGGGATGAAGAGGGGAAATCGAGGAGAGCACATCCAGAGCCTTTTGTTCTGTTGTTACTACTTTCTGGTGTGTCTGAAAAGGTGTCAAGTATTTTTTTTTTTAAAGCTGTGGATCAGAAATATCAAAAGAGTATCTTTCTTTTAGTCTCCTTCTTATTCCCTCAGCCTTCATAAAGAATTCATTTTCACCATAGTTGTGGATATACTCTATTAGATAAGTGATTACAAATGAAAAATTTACCTATGATGTTACATACACCTTTTCTTCTTAGCACTCTGGAGGCAGAGGCAGGAGGCTCTCTATGAACTTAAGGCCAGCCTGAACTACATTGTGAGTTCCAGGCAAAATAGGGCTATCCAGTCAGACTCTTCCTCAAACACCCCCACACACACGAACATACACACACCACAAACACATACGTATGCACACACTCACACACACATGCATATACATACACAAACACCTACACATAATAACACATACACACATATACACTTTCTCACACACATATATACACACATACACACATATACACAAACATACTGATATACACACATATACACTAATATACATATATAAACATACACACACATACTCATATATGCACACATACACACATAAACACACATATATATGCACATGCATATATATACATACACACATACACATACTCACATATATACACACATATATCTGCACATATATGCAAACACACCTATACACACACATACACATATAAACACATTTACACACACAAACACAACATATATACACATACAACAATACACCTAGACACATACAAACATACATACTCAACACGTACTCACACATACACATACAGAACACACATATACACACTCACACACATAAACAACACATACACATATAGGACACATACACACACACACACACACACACACACGCACGCACGCACGCACGATTACTCTAGAACTAAAGAAACCTTTTAAATATTTCATAATATAAATGTAGTGTTTTAAATGCTTGGTTTTTAGAAGGAGATTTGAACATTTTCTGAGCTGGAGCAGGACATTTTACTCTCCTGAGAGACCGTTTCCTTCCCTCTAAAACAGAGTCAGAATGCCCATACATGAAGTCTGGGTTGGATTTTCAGGACAGAATGTGGGGAAGGAAAAGAATATGGGGGAGGGGAAGGGTTGGAGCTGATATCCTAAAACCCCAAGAACAACTCAGGCTTTTGACAACATGCCGGTGTAATGTAAGAGGTGCAGTCTCTCCTGGACTCTGCTTCCCTGGCCTGCGAAATGGGGCTGGCTTTCAGTACAACTGGGAATACCCAAGCCAGTCCTAAGGGGCTAAGGGAGCCAGAAAGGAGCTGGGGACAGGACAGCCTGCCAACCTACGAGGGAATTGTTAATTGCTCATATGAATTATGATTAGGCTCCCCCTAGTCTAGGTGGTGGGACTAAAGGTGAGTAGCAGCAGCCTCAGCCAGTCCTCCAGGGACATCCATAGGCTGGGACTACAAAGGACTGATCTTTTCTGCAGTGCCAGGAAAAGTGCCAGGAAGAGCTCTGAGCCCGGGAGACCTGAGCAGCCCCTGCTGCTCTTTTCTTCGCTGATCCTTTCTCACTGGAGGTTAAGCACCAAGGATGACTGACTCCAGGCTCTCCTCTCTGGGCCCACCAGTCTCTTGCAGTCTCTTGCCCTCTGCCCATCTCTAATGCAGGTTCCTGGGACAGAAAAGGGAGATCTATTCAATCTCATGCAGTCTCATTGAGAAGAGGGAGAGAGATACAGTGGCCCGCTGCCCCTTCGGCGTTCTGAGCTAAGGCTTAGGAAGAACCTGAGTTCTTATCTAAGCGATTCCCAACCAGGAAGTGGTCCTGCCCACCACGGTGCTTCAGTCTCTCCAGTAAGCTGGTACAACAAATTGTAAATTATTTTCAGGAAAAGTTTTCTCTCTGGCTGACCCAGGCATTAGGCTCTTTCTTCTCCCAACATGAGATTCTAGGGGGTGGAGGTGAGGGGAATTCCAGCTTATTGGGACTGTTTTAATAGTCTGATGGCCAGGTTGAGGGATTCAAGTGTCTAGTGCTAACTTCTTCATCCATGCAAGGCTGCTTACACCTAGCCCACGCTGTCATGGAACTCACTAAATAGCCCAAGGTGGATGTGAACTCCTGACTATCCTCCTGCCTCAGTTTAATGCATCACTGTTTTCCTGACTATCCTCCTGCCTCAGTTTAATGCATCACTGTTTCCTTGAACTCTGGATTCCCACTTCTCTAGGAGAGTGGCTGGCTCAGCCTTGTACAGATTTAACAGCGGTTGGCTATGAAAAGCAAATGTAAAGGCCAAAGGGTTTCCAAACAGGGACGCCTAAAGAACTGTTTTAATGATCCACTACTGCAAACCTGTTTACATGGTGCCCCTAGTGATTTCATCCCAACCTATCCAGACCCAGAAGAAACAGGAGATGAGAAATAAGAGGCTAGGGGAAACCAGAAGGGAGAGGAAGAAAGGAGGAGACAAGAGGAGAAGCAAGGAAGTGAACAAGATCTGGTGTAATGATGCACTCAGCGCCGGGTATAGTTTTGTGAGTTCGAGGCCAGCCTAGCCTACATAGACAGCTTTCCAGACCAACAAAGAGCTACATAGTGCAACCATGTCTACCCCCACTCCCTGCCATCGACATACACACACACACAGAGAGAGAGAGAGAGAGAGAGAGAGAGAGAGAGAGAGAGAGAGAGA
>JADRCD010213790.1:5220-28830 GCA_019843815.1 Montemys delectorum
AAAAAAAAAAAAACCAGTTCCCCTAGTCCCATAGAGAGTGGCACTGTTGGAGGTGTGGCCTTGCTGGAGTAGGTGTGGCTTTGTTGGAGGAAGTGTGTCACTGTGGGCTGGCTTTAAGGTCTCACACGCTCAGGCCACACCCAGTGTGGCAATCACTTCCTGCAGCCTGTGATTTTAGATGTAGAACTCTCAACTACCTCTCCAGCACCCCATGCCTGCAGGCCTTCATGCTTCCCACTATAACAATAATAGACTAAGCCTCTGAAACTGTATGCCAGACTCAATTAAATGTTTTTTCTTTTTTAAGAGTTGCTGTGGTCATGCTGTGTCTTCACAGTAATAAAATCTTAACTAAGAGGAGTTCATCCTAGAAAACACAATCAAGCTTATTATTTGAAAATTGAGTTTAGAATCATTTCTGAGGCTCTGTATGCTGAACTCTTCCCTTTGATGACTCCTGTAGTTTAGATGGTTGTGTGATACTGGGAGATTCATGACATAGTCTGAGTAAAAAGATCACTCCCTGCATGGTCAGCAGTCCTATTCACCAGTAGGGATGACAAATGGCCACTGTTGGGAATTAAATACTTCCCAGTTGAGACATCTATGCTGTCACTGGGAATATTCAGAAAAATGCAATGCTAGATCAGCTGGCAATTGCTAAGCAGTTATATCAAAATAATGCTTTAAATCAATAAACATACAATAAACATAACTGCTTGTGAAAATTCTCTCGTGATGAATGCAGGACTGACTTGGCTGATGTGAGTGTTCTGGTGTGCTCATTGACATCAGATTTTTCCAACAGTCATTTTCCTATTTACTTATTACTGTGAACTAAAGCTAAATTTGGTGGCTCATGTTTATAATCCCAATACTGGAGAAGTTGAAGCAGAAGGATCAGGAGTTCAAGGCCAGCCTGGACTATATGAGACTTTGTCTCAAAAAAGTATAAACCCTATAGATGCTAGAACACATTGCAAAATTATCACACCATCTGTGAGCTCATACGTAGTACATGTAGACAGAGATTCATAGGAATACAAAAAGCATGGTGTATATTGCCCTGAAATTTGATTTTTTTCATTTAATACTTAGAGCAGAAATATAGTTTCCTGGCTTTATTTTGAGAAAGATCTCACTGTGTTAACTGGGCTGGCCTTGAATGTGTAATCCTCCTAGCTTAGTCTACCCAGTGTTAGGATTGCAGGTATATGCCATTACCACACCTGCCTACTTCCATGATGGTTTGCCTGGCTACGAAATACTCAGTGGCACACATGTGCTGGTAAGTTATCAGTCTGCTAGACGATCAAAATAGCCACACACGAATGCTCTGAAAAGAACAGCTGCACAACCTGAGCCGTAGGGGCTAGACCTTCTGACTGCTGTTATGTTTTGTTATGATTCGTAAGAGTGTTTCTGGTGAAAAAAAACAAAACAAAACCCTAAATATCAGAAAAACCAGGTGGCTTGATTGAGATCATGTGGACGGTGGGAGAATCAAAACCTCAGTGTTAACCTTTACAAGAGGCAAGGACAGCTTCCAGTAGTTCCTTGCGTCAACTAAAAATCATTAAAAAAAAAGGAAGAAGCTGCTTATGAGCTCAGTTTTGAAAAGGTGAGGCAGGGGGATCGCTGTCAGTTTGAGACCACCTCGGGCTGCGTAGTGAGTTCCAGGCTCATTCTGGGCCACAGGGTAAGGCTTTATCAAACATCAACCAGCATTAAACAGTGTAAGATTAAAAGGAGCCCCAAGCCATACTGTGGAGCACCTCCACGGCGGGGTCAAAGCAGGCTTTTATTTGAACTGGTCACTACTCTGCTAGGAGTGAGAGCCAATGCCTCAGGTCTGGAGGCGCTCTGAGACGGGAAGACATGGTGCATTGGTGCTGTCAGGGTGTGGTGAGGAGGAGAGGAAGCAATTAAGAAAAGTTGGAAAGGTTTTGTCAGTATTTATTAGGGACGGCAAAGAATAATAGAGGCTTCCTAGTAGCAGGCCAGCAGAATAAACTGGCTGGACCTAGGGCCGGTGCGGCCAGCATTACCCATCTCCCTCTGAAGGTACAGCATAGCCAGGGCAGGCAGATGATTAGCAGATGTTTCAAGTCAGCTATTCTGGGGGAAATAGACTTCATAAAAGTTTTTAAAAAATGAAAATTAAATTGAATCCAGATCTGTAGTTTCAAGGGTTCATATACGTTTGCTGTCCAGGATTGAACCCCTTGCAAGCAGAGGACAGACCTCACGCTGGCCTGGACGAAAGCCTGGCAGCTTGGCAGGTGACACAGGCATTACAGAGCGACGCCTCGCCCAATGTACGTAATGTGGCAAAGCAAACACAGGGGTCCCTCTAAGAGGGAAGTGGTTACGTGTTTGAAAGCAGCTTGGACTTGCACAACACAGAGTCCTTGTCGCAGAAAACTCCAAGTGCGTTTTTTCGTTTTCAAATGATGAATTACACACAGGATTACACAACGACAGTCTCAGAAGACTTCCAATCAGACGGCCTCCATTCCTTCTGAGTTTGCCTCCAAGATCGTACTCGGTTCTGAGAAACGGTTCCCAGAGACAAAAAAGGAAGCTTGGCGTTATGAAAAGCTGGCTTTTAATGAGTAGATGTGAAAGACTGCACACACATTTAAGAGTGAGATATTATCTGTCAGATGCATCTCATTTAGGAGGGAGGGAGCTCTTTTACAAACCATTTCCTCATGGGCTTAATTGATGGTCCCTGGATTGATTGGTAATGGATTTGTTCCCGTTGTAATTGAGAATTAATATGTTATGACTAAGAGACACTGGCTCCACCATCCTTTCTATTAGAAACAGTCTAGCTTGCTCCAGTGTAATAAAGCTTTACACTGCTTGAGAGCAATGTGGGTTTATAACAATTTTTGTTATAAAAACTGTATACTCAATATAAATGATGAATCCATTACCAACAGTTCTTTTTTTTTGCTTTCTTTTTTTTTTGTTAATTAGTTTTTTTTCTTTTAGTTCCTTTCTTTTAGTTTTGTATTCTTTCTTTTTAGTTAATATATTTTATTTTATTTTATTTATTTTTTTGATAATTTTCCTTTTTGTTTTGAGACAGGGCTTTACTCTATAGCCCAGGCTACCCTGGAACTCGTTATGTATAAGCTAACCTTGAACTCATGAATGTCCTCTTGTCTTAGCCTTCAGGGTTTTGAGATTAGGCCTGTCTAAACAAATAGTTTTGTTTGTTTGTTTGTTTTTTAAAACTCAGTTTTCTGTGGCCCTGACTGGCCTTGAACTCTCTATGTAGTCAAAGATAGCTTGAAATTCTGTTTTTCCTCATATTCTGTCCCCAGAGCTAGGATTATTAGGTATCACCATAGCTGAGTTTTTAATGGGGATCTTGAGCTTAAATCTAGGCCTTTGTGCATATTGGGCAAAGCCTCTGCTAACTGGACATATCCTAAGTGACAGACAGGATAGAGGAGGGTACCAGGGAGCAAAACAGGGTCTCCTACTTATGTATAGCTCGAAATTCAAAGGGATCCATCTACCTTTGCCTACCACATGCTAGAATTAAGGTATATGTCGTCACCACCTGGCCCCGATAGCTTTTATAAGCATTATTTTTTATTTAGATCCGTAAAAAGTAAATGTAAGCGAAGTTAACCCAGGTGAACAGTGCATTGCTGGCAGCAGAATCAGTATTGAGGGCTGTGGTGCAAGCTCTCCTGCACTTGACAGGTAAGCTGCAGCTCGCTTTTGCAGCTTTTTTCTGGTGTCCCAGAGGGAGGAGGTAGTCTGGCAGGTCTGACTCCGTGGAGTCTCACCTCTGCTGCTACTTACAGGTTACTCGAAGGTAGGTGAATTGTGGTGAGATCTAATGTTTAGAAAACGTAAACAGCCGCCAGAGGGTGGTGGTGGTGCATGGCTGTAGTCTTAGCTCTAGGGAGGCAGAGGCAGGTGGATTTCTGAGTTAGAGGCCAGACTTATCTATGGAGTGAATTCCAGGACAGCCAGGGCTATACAAAGAAACACTGTCTCCAAAACTAAACAACCCCAAAGGAAAAAAATAGAAAAGAAAAAGGAAACATAAACAGTAATTGGCACTGTAACATCTGTGGTAACTCAGTGAGCCCAGGCCTGAAGAATATAATGTGTAGAATATAATGTATAATGTATTATTTCTACACAATTCCTGCCTTATTCCCCCATTACTGGATCCTCAGATTCAATCAGCTGTACATAAAAGTGTTTACAAAATTGAGTATATAAGTTCCTGGAACCAAGTTTCAAAGAAGTGTGACTGCTCGATTTCCATGTGTTCGTTCACTGGGCTAAATGCGGATCCAGGATGGCTTTTCTTGTGTGCTTCTGGCAGGAGTGAGCTGTACCATCTGCTTTTTGTGTGCTAGTTGCAGGGCAAAGACGAGGCAGCTACTACTCCATAGTTCACAGACATCAACACTTATATGCTGGCTCACGATTTATGTGAGGCAACGGCTGGGCTTATAATCCCCCCAACCTTTCACCTGAATTCTCTTACAGCTTTCCTGTCTCCAGGGACAAGTGTTTTTGTTTGGCTCCATGGTGAAGCACCTTGACTTCTCCAGGACAGCCACATCACAGAGGACTGAAGCCAATAAGAACTGACACAAGGCTCATCCCATTCTTGCGGGTACCAGCTTGTGCATATAGGCTCCTGCTTATTCCTAGTTCCCTTCACTCTTCTTCCTGACTCTCTCCCTCACAAGTTTAAGTTCTAACACAAAAATGGAGACAACACAGTTAGGAATACTTGTTCTTTGATAAGGTCAAGTCCTCAAAAACAAAAAAAACTTTTGGTTGATGTAGACCTCTAATGATCCTGATTGTCAGTTTAATATTGCCTCAGAAATGAAAATAGTTTCTCTTGGCAACAACATTATGATTTGCACAAATGAGCCACGAGTAGTGGCAAAAGATCCCAAGTGTTTGGAGGGCAGAGCTAGGCAGATCTCTGTAAGTTCAAGGCCAGGCTGGTCTATATAGCGAGTTCCAGGCCAGGCTAGGCTACATACTAAGACAGTTTAAAAAACAAAGAAATAAACAAACAAAAATACACATGAAAACATAGACAACCAAATTGTGTGTGATATTTGGTTGTAAAATTATTTATACAAGTTAGAATAAATTCGATGATGATCCAAATAACATTTTAAGATCTGGAGAGATGGTCCAGTGGTTAGGAGAACACATTGATCTATCTAAAGGGCTCAGCTTTAATTCTCAGGACCAACATGGTAGCTCATGATGCTCCTTAAGTCCAGATCGAGGGGATCATGCCATCTTCTGGCCTCTGTGGTGCCAGGCAGTCACACAGTTCCCCTGTACGCAAAACATTCATAAAACAAGATAGAACACATAAAATTAAAATTATAGATAATTTTTAAAATGATATATCACAATTTAAAAATTCTTACAGCTATCTTAGGTTATGTAGAAAAAATATTGCTAAAAATTCATTTAAAAGTTTCTATTTCCATAGTTTTGGGGAGGCTTTGAAGAGTTTATGTTCTTGCATTCCCTATACATTTATTATCTCCCTTTGCAGGAGACATGCTGTACCTTTGGAACTTTCTGGACAAAAGAAAACATGCATAAGACTCCTCAGCTCTCTGCTTCTGCCCATAAAACTTTCCTCTGATTCAAAGGAATCCAGCCATCTCTCATTAATTCACTCAGCCTTGATTCATTTAATCACTCTAAAGCTCTGCTAAGTACCTGTTATGTGCTGTGGGTGAACCTGTTGCTAAGTACATGCAAATAAACATTGCCTCTTCCCTGATGTGGGACAGGGTAGTGTAATGAGTCCTATGAAAGAGCTGTGTGCAGGACTACCTACAGGAGGCTGAGAGCTCAATGATGAATTTTCTGGAGTGTACTTAAATTGGCATTCAAATCTGATATAAATTAGACCGTAGAAGGGGGAAGGTCTTTGGGAGAGAGGAGTAAGATTCTAAAGATCTTGAGATACAAAGGAAAAGAAAAACATTTAGGATAATGACTAGCACAAAGTTTAGAAGTCAGGAGAGTGAAAGCTTGAATTTTGCAGTCAATCTTAAATATGAATCTGAATGTGTATTTCCCTTCCTAGAAACCTTTCAATAGCTTCCAAAGACTTTTGGGATGAAGAAAATATGTCACATAGTGTTCTCTGCCTCAGCTTCACTCATATTTGTAGTGAGAATTTTGGTTTCTTTAAAAACACAGAAGTATTGTAAGAATGTTTTCATTTTAATCCCAGGTATGGAATATGAGGCTGCTTCAGATTGCTCACAGCACCTGATTGTGATTTGCCTTGTACTCTAGGAGAGGCGTGATTTTGCCAGGTGTAGATAGTTTCTGCAATTGTGTGGTGTTTTCTGGGGACTTTCCAGAGGGTATATAGATGCTAGAGCCCAAATAAATGGGTTGTTATATGCATATTGTTGGTTGTTGGTTGGTTGCTGTTGGTTGCTGCTGTTTGTGGTTTGTTACATAGTCGTGGGCAATGAAGAAACAAGAAGAAATTAGATATCTTGCTGGCTAAGATCAAATTTGCCCCTAAGGAACTCAATGACCCTAATCAGCAGAAAGTAATCTAATGATAACTTTACTCTCTTCCCCTCTATTCTTTTTTTATCTAATGTTAAAAGATTGAAAGAATCAAAGAAAAGGGGTAAAGAAGGGTAGAAGAAAGAAAAACCAACAAAGTAGCCAAAAGTCTAGCTAGCAAACCAATGTCATTGTTTAAACATGAACTGAACAAGGACAACAGCAATAGACATGCTAAAGCAGATTGGGAAAAAGACTATGAGGCCTCAACCCTACACAAAGAACTAAGGAATGCTGAGAGTGGGAAAAATAGTCCTATCCGGGGAAGAGCACCTCAGTTGGTTATCCAATACCTAATGGTCATCCCTGAAAACATACATACAAGTATGGACTGAACGGGTTGTATTTATTATATGTACATATTACATGTGCATATATTATATTAACATTACATATAATATGTATTAATTATATAGTGACAATTAAATGAAAAAAGAGGCCATGAATTTGAAAGAGAGCAAGGAGAGGCTTATAGAGGGTTTGGAGGGAGGAAAGGGAAGAAGAAAATGATGTAATTATATTATAATCTCAAAAGTAAAATAAAAAAAGAATGATCACTAACCCTGTTATCATATGGATGATTTTATATTTCCAGCCTATGACACAGCCTTGGCCGTGGCTTGCTTTGACTAATGAATATAAGCAAGAGAAGACTTAAGAATTATTGCATGCACCACTAAATTCCTTCGAAGAGAATGCATGTCCTGAGTAGAGACTGCTCTTTAATCCTAACTCCTGTGGAACAGAGCTGTAGCACATGACCCAGCGTACTAAAAGTGATGTGAAGACATTTTTAATGGTTGTCATTGCAAGTCACAAAGATTCACGGCTTGATTGTCACATCAGTAAGCTGATTAATTACAATTTCATGATGGATTGGAGCATTATTGTTAAAAAGCACTTGAACAAGCCTTTCAGGATGGTGTTTGATACTAATCACCTTAACACATTCTGGATACAAGAATACTACATTTCTAATGTGGTTAAAAATGTCCGCAGCCCTTTCTCTACCATTAGTCCAGTCTCTAGACTATCAAAGCTTATTCCACAATCTGGCATAAAGATTTCCCTCCTCAACCACCAACCAGGGACTATGCAGGGTGGGACTGAATGTTCTGGCAGCATGTGTATAGTAGAGGATTGCAAATTCGATCATCAATAGAAGGAGAGGACCTCGGCCCTGTGAAGGTTCTGTGCCCCAGTGTAGGGGAATGCCAGGGCCAATAAGTGGGAGAGGGTGGGGTGGCAGGCATGGGGAGTGGGGGAGGCAACAGGGGTTTGTTCTTGTTGTTTTTGTTTGTTTGTTTGTTTGTTTGTTTTTTGGAGGGGAAACTGGGAAAGGAGAAATTTACATGTAAATAAAGAAACTACCTAATTTAAAAAACAAATATTTCCCTCCAGTTTTTATAACGGAGTTTTACTCCTATCCTTTTCTCTTAAATAGTTACATTTCCACATGGCTATTTCCCAGATGCCACAGTGCATTCATTTTCATATTTATTTCGCTACTAATTTTTTTCAAATGATCTTTTTAAAGTATCATGCTTTAGAGCCACCAGACCTTTAATCCTAATAAAGAGGAAGCAAAGCAGATGAGTCTCTAAGTTCAGGATAGCCTGGTCTACAGACCAAGTTCTAAGACAGCCTTAGTACACAGAGAAACCCTACCCTAAAAAAATAGTGATAATAATTAATAATAATTATGATGATGAATATGACAACAACAAACAACAACAGCAATAATAATAGTAATAATAATAACAACAACAACAATAATAATAAGTTTCATACCCATTGAGATAGGTAAGGCAGGAAGACTGAGTTTGAGACCAGCATGGGTTGCAAAAAGACCTGTCTCACAAACATAGTACCATATAATGTATAGATGAATTTGCAAAAATTAGTAGATAAACATTCTTAGGCTCTTCTCTGTTTACTAAGGAAGGTCTCTATTTGAGCCTTCTGTACAACATCAGGAGTCTTGGGGTATGTGGAATAAATGACCTTACTAATTTTTAAATCATTGTTTGAGAAAAGATGTAAAATGAGAAGATAGACTAAACTTTTCGGGACTGGCAACAATAAAGTGTGGTATGTTACTAGAGAGTCATGGACAGAGATGTCAGATGTGATCTGAGAGATTAGGAGACTCATAGACATGCATAGTGATGTATCCCACTAAATCTAGTAGAAGAGAAAGTGGGGGAAAGTCTCGAACACATGAGCACAGGGGAAGAGTTCCTGAACAGAACACCAATGGCTTTTGCTCTAAGATCAAGAATTGACAAATGGGACCTCATAAAATTGCAAAGCTTCTGTAAGACTAAGGACACTGTCAATAGGACAAAACAGCAACTGACAGATTGGGTTTACCAATTCTACATCTAATAGAGGGCTAATATCCAATATATACAAAGAACTCAAGAAGTTAGACTCTAGAGAACCAAATAACCCTATTAAAAATGGGGAACAGACAGACCTAAACTGAGAATTCTCAACTGAGGAAACACAAAGGGTTGAGAAACACCTAAAGAAATGTTCAACATTCTTAGTCATCAGGGAAATGCAAATCAAAACAACCCTGAGATTCCACCTCACACCAGTCAGAATAGTGAAAATCAAAAACTCAGGTGACAGTAGATACTGGCAAGGATGTGGAGAAAGAGGAACACTCCTTCATTGTTGGTGGGATTGCAAGCTGGTACAATCACTCTGGAAATCAGTCTGGCGGTTCCTCAGAAAATTGGACATAGTTCTACTTGAGGACCCAGTTATACCACTCCTGGGCATATACTCAGAAGATGTTTCAACATGTAATAAGGACACATACTCCATTATGTTCATAGCAGCCATATTTATAGTACCCAAAAGCTGGAAACAACCCAGATGTCCCTCAACAGAGGAATGGATACAGAACATGTGGTACATTTACACAATGGAGTGCTACTTGACTATTAAAAACAATGACTTCATGAAATTCTTAGGCAAATGGATAGAACTTGAGAATATTATCCTGAGTGAAGTGACTCAGTCACAAAGGAACATAGTATGTACTCACTGATAAGTGGATATTAGCCCAAAAGTTCGGGATACCCAAGATTCAATTCACAGACCATATGAAGCCTAAGAAAAAGGAAGAACAAAATTTGGATGCTTCAGTGCTTTTTAGAAGGGTGAACTCACAAGAGGAAATATGGAGACAAAATGTGGAGCAGAGTCTGAAGGAAAGGCCATCCAGGGACTGCCTTATCTGAGGATCCATCCCATATACAACCACCAAACCTGGACGTTACTGTGGATGCCAGGAAGTGCTTGCTGATGGAAACCTGATATGGCTGTCTCCTGAGTGGCTCTGCCAGAGCCTGACAAAGACAGAGGCAGATGCTTGCGGCCAACCACTGGACTGAGCTCGGGGGTCGCTAATGTAGGAGTTGGAGAAGGGACTGAAGGAGCTGAGAGGGAGCAACAGTGTCCATGGAGGGAGCAACAGTGTCAACAGGCCAGAACCCCTGGAGCTCCCAGGAACTGGACCACCAACCAAAGAATACACATGGAGAGACTCATGGCGCTGGTCACATATGTGGCAAAGGATGACCTTGTTGGACATCAGTGGTAGGAGAGGCCCCTGGGCTTGAGTGTGTTTCATGCCTCAGTCTAGGGGAATGCCAGGGCGGGAGGATAGGAGTGGGTGGGTGGGGGAACACCCTCATAGAGGCAGGAGGAGCGGGGAGGGGATACAGGGTTTCCGAAGGGGAGACCTGGAAAGGGGAAAACATTTGAAATGTAAATAAAGAAAATAGCCAATCCAAAAAAAAAAAAAAAAAAAAAAGTGATGTATCCTGGGAAGGAAGTGATGCATATCTAGAATTTTCAAGGAATTGAAGAATTGGGAAAGACTTGAGTTGATATAAAAGTTAAGAACTAGGTCATTGACTTCCTTAACATTTTACGAACAGTATATATATATGTATGCAGGCTGTCTCTGTGTAGCCATGGCTATGCTGGAACTGTCTACATAGACCAGACTAACCTTAAACTTATGGAGATTCTGCCTCTGTCTATGCATTTCCTGCTGTTCTTTGCATATAAGACTCCAGTTGGCTGAGTCACATAAGTAGTAGTTTCAGTATGCATTTACACATGTGTTAGCTTCTTCTGAGCCCACCTCTAACCATTCATGGTCCATGCGTGGTCACTCCTCCCGTTTCTAGTTCTGCTTCGTCTATACCCCAATTCTGACTCTACTTCATCCTTAAGTATTACTCCATTTCACAAACTTAATTTGTGTCTTAATGATGGAATTCATGTGTGGGCTTTAGATGTAGTGGGGATGAAGATATTTGTGTAGAAGGTACATGGTAATTTTTAAAGTTGTTTTTATTTTCTTTTAAAGTATCATCATAATCTAAAATTTTTTTTAGTTTATTAAGTTATCACATCAAGATATTTACGTTTTCCTATTTCTTTCTGATTTTCTCACTTACTACCACTACCACTTTTTTGTCATTTAGAATTATTGGCTGAGGTCAGTCTGGGCCAGTGCCCTGAGCAGACCTTGGGCGCAAACTCCACAGCCAGTCCCACAATACCCAGAGGAAGCTCCACTCCTAGGCACTCTAACAAGCCCAGGATCCCAGAATCCCAGAATCACAGTATCACAGAAACAGCTTGACTATGAGGAGTTCTGACATAACCAGGATCACAGGAAGGGCAGGCCCCAGTCAGATTTAGCCAGGGCAGGTAGCACTAGAGATAACCAGATGGTGAAGGGCAAGCATAAGAAAATAAGCAACACAAGCCAAGGTTACTTGGCATCATCAGAACCCAATTCTCCCACCATAGCAAGTCCTGGACACACCATCACACAAGAGAAAACAAGATTCAGATATAAAAATTACTTCTCATGATGATGATACAGGACTTTAAGAAAGACATAAATAGCTCCCTCAAAGAAATACAGGAGAACACAGGTAAACATCTAGAAGCCCTTCAAGAAGAAACACAAAAATCCCTTAAAGAACTACAGGAAAACACAATCAAACAGGTGAAGGAAATGAACAAAACCATCCAGAATCTAAAAATGGAAATAGAAACAATAAAGAAATCAGAAAGAGAGACAATCTTGGAGATACAAAACCTAGGAAAAAAAAATCAAGAGTCATAGATGCAAACATCACCAACAGAATACAAGGGATAGAAGAGAGAATCTCAGGGGCAGAAGACACCATAGAAAACATTGACACAACAGTCAAAGAAAATGCAAAAAGCAAAAAAGCTCCTAATCCAAAACATCAAGGAAATTCAGGACATGATGAGAAGACAAAACCTAAGGCTAATAGGTATAGAAGAGAGTGAAGATTCCCAATGTAATGGGCCAATAAATATCTTCAACAAAATTATAGAAGAAAAATTTCCTAACCTAAAGAAAGAGATGCCCATGAACATACAAGAAGCCTACAGAACTCCAAATAAACTGGACCAGAAAAGAAATTCCTCCTGTCACATAATAATCAAAATACCAAATACACTAAACAAAGAAAGAATTTTAAAAGCAGTAAGGGAAAAATGTCAAGTAACATATAAAGGCAGGCCTATCAGAATTACAGCAGACTTCTCACCAGAAACTGTGAAAGCTAGAAGATCCTAGGCAGATGTCATACAGACCCTACAAGAACACAAATGCCAGCCCAGGCTACTATACCCAGCAAAACTCTCAATTATCCTGGATGCAGAAAACTAGATAATCCATGACAAAACAAAATCTACACAATATCTTTCCACAAGTCCAGCCCTACAAAGAATAGTAGATGGAAAACAACAACATAAGGAACCAAACTACACCCCAGAAGAAGCAAGAAAGCAATCTTTCAACAAACCTACACAAACCTAATTCAACCTCTTACAACAAAAACAACAGGAAGTAACAATTACTTTTTCTTAATATCTTAAAATGAAAATTAATATTACCAACATATCCTACTCAATTGAAATCCAAAAATTTGAGGAATTAGAAATTTGTTCACTGTCATCCAGTGGTCTCTCTAATTTGGTAATTGGAGAAATAGGTCCAATATTGTACAATCCATATACACTCTCTGCTTGTTTGTACTTGACAGTGTCTTGCTGAGTACCACATAATGGTCTTGAAATCATGCTTCTCCTATCTCAGCCTCTCTGTTAGTAGTATTGTTTATTTCATGTTTTTACACTACACTATGGTTTTCAGAACAGCTTACATATTTTACAAGTATTTATATAACCAAAAGAAACATAGACAATTAACTTGGGAGGTTGCTTTTAAGAGAACAACAAAGAGTGAGACTGAATGCTTTGCTTGACATTTGTAACTTCTTCAATTTTGAAGAAGAGGACTTTATAAGTTACTCTTTCTCTGAGATGAATGCTTTTCCAAATAATCACAGCCAATGAACCAGATTCTTACCCTCACCTAATGTCTGTGCCACCCTCCAAGCAGAACCATTGTTCATTGAAACAGTTTGTGAATGACTTTATGGATAGACCATCTTAATACACACACCATTTCTTAAATGAATATAACCTGTTCTCTGTGGGCTGAGAATAAAGACACTCACTCAAGTCAAATAGCTTTGACCATAGCAGGAAGTCTGTATCCAAAAATCGTGCCTACAATTCATTCCTTGGCACAGCAGAACTATTAACTCTCAGCTTAGCTATGATGGAGGTAAAATCCTTTGGTGGTATGAGGGTCATTGAAGTACAGCCGTATTACAATGAAATCCAATGTCTAAAAATTGTTCTTATTTGGGGCTTGTACCACACATAGTAAGAGCTAAGATTTTAAACTCTACTAAAAACAAAACAAACAAACAAGCAAAAACAGTTTTCTATTTATATTCATTAAAAAAACTAGTGTTGGTATATTATTTTGAAATATACAGTTAATATGTTTGGAGTTATTTAAAATTTATATTGAGAAAAATGTATGTATTTTCAGTATTGCTGTAGACAAGCATCTACATAAGACTGTTAAATTGATTGTTGTTTTATATCAAACAACTTTTATAATACTCATTTTTATTGTTATACTATTTTATAAATTTTAAAGAATATGACAAAAAAGGTGTAGTAGGTATTAAATGGAAGGTCTCTGGGAGGAGTTGGGGTACAAAAGGGAAACAAGAATGTTATTTAATTCTGTTTCCTTAAAATGTTTTTAAATGCTAACAAATTCAGATAAATTGAAATCATGTATCTTTTCTCATCATAATGTAATAAACCCTAAATCAATTAAAAAAATTATTGATGGAAATAAAATAGCTGGGTTATGAATTTTGTTCTTGCTTTCTTTGATGCTGCTGACAGAGAGTTAGCTGGTTTTTTTTTTATTTTTTTATTTTTTTAGTTTTTCGATTGGTTTTTCGAGACAGGGTTTCTCTGTCCTGGAACTCACTCTGTAGACCAGGTTGGCCTGGAACTCAGAAATCCACCTGTCTCTGCCTCCCAAGTGCTAGGATTAACAGAGTGCACCACCACTGCCCGGCTAGCTGGGGATTTAAAGATTAGTGGAATG
Organism: Montemys delectorum; assembly: GCA_019843815.1. Taxonomy (NCBI): domain Eukaryota; kingdom Metazoa; phylum Chordata; class Mammalia; order Rodentia; family Muridae; genus Montemys; species Montemys delectorum. The sequence goes on from JADRCD010213790.1 coordinate 19,388, forward strand.
TCAGACCATCAAGATTAAATGGCAAGACTGACAAATCCTAGTCAATAGTACAGAAACTCTTGAAATGACCCAACAGTCTTCTCAAGTGTGTTTGCTAAGTGTTAAATACTCTTAAAGCACTGCTAGTATTAATGGTCAACCTTTTCTGTAAGCTTACCATTGGATATTTACTTGTCTTTTAAATAAGCTAAGATGTTGGAGACTGAACTTACCCGATCGATCCCCTGATTGGTTGTTGTTAAACCCTGCCGAGGAGGATGCTTACCTTGGATGAGGACTGTCTGCTGAGCAGTCCATCTTTGGCATCCGTCTGGCCTGACTTCATGGCAGCCTAAGTGCTCTGAACATCCCACATACATCTTGCAGGAGATAGAGGGCAAAAACTGGTGCTGGCTCTCTGGGCAACATTTCAGCCATGGCTCTTTCCGACAGTTTGTGCCAGATTTTTTTTTTTTTTTTTAACCATTGGAAGCCGCCGTGTAGCTATTTTCTCCTAGCCCAGAACATTTCTCTGATGTAAGTAATCATCAGTACCATGACTACTGTAAATGCAGTCTTTCTTCACACATAGTCCCCATTCCGGATATAAACAGTATGCACAGCTCACTACTTGAGTCAGCTGGGAGACACCTTTCTGGGCTACATTATGTGTTACAACACAGGGTCCCATGTAAGGCTCCTCTCAAGAGGTCTTGTCTCTTATGCTTTGTATCTGTATCATGGGCACAGTGGGCTGAGCTGGTAACATGAAGAGTAGATGTTAGAAGTGGCATCGGCTGCTGCCACCCTAACGGCGGTAAGCAGATGCAGTGATGGTAAGAGGTACTGAAGCATTCCAGAGAGCAGGGGAGGCAGAGAGAACAGGATGCAGGCGCAGTGGAGACGAAGGATGCTGGCAGAGAAAGGTCAATGCTGAAGGTTTAGGAGAGCCTCGGAAGAGATGCTATAGCCATAGTCACAGAAGAACTTCCCAAGAGTTTCCAAGCTTTGAGAGTCCTTGGGCCCAGGAGCTGTGGGATTAACTGTCATACCAACTACAACAATATAGGCACAGGGAGTCCCAACACTGGAACACAAGAACTACATCACTAGCCGGGACACCTTCTGCTTCTTCCTGCTACTGGCTGCTGCTTTGCTGCTAGAAGCCAAGGATTTCAATGCATGATAAATCCTTGGTTCATTTATTGTTAAAGTCTAGAGCAAAAAGCCTCATGTTAAGTATCAATAACCATCAACTGGCTTCTACGGCTTAGACTCTAAGCCATGACGAGCCCTATCCTATCAGGACTTGGAGCTATAAGTCTTTGGCTAGTTCAACTCAAGGCCTCGGGCATTCAAGGGCCAAGGCTGCTGTATTCGTTTTATGTAAATTTCACACAAGTTAGAGACGTCTGAATCGCCAAAAGAATCTCAATTGAGAAAATGTCCCTGTAAGAGCTGGGCATCGGGTGTTTTCTTTCTTTCTTTTTTAGTTTAGTTTAGTTTAGTTTAGTTTAGTTTAGTTTTGTTTTGTTTTGTTTTGTTTTGTGAGATAAGGTTTCTCTGTGTAGAAGTTGGCTGTCCTGGAACTCTGTAGACCAGGCTGGCGTCAAACTCACAGAGATCCTCCTGCCTCTGCCTTCCTTGTGCTGGGATTAAAGGTGTTCACTACTACCGCTTGGCTGGGCCTTTTCTTCCTTAGGGATTCGTGGAGGAAGACCCAGCCCATGGTAGGTGGGGCCATCCTTGGGTTGGTGGTCCTGGGTTCTGTAAGAAAGCAGACTGAGCAAGCCATGAAGAGAAGCTAGTAAGAAGCACCCTCCCACGGCCTGTACATTAGCTCCTGTCTCTAGGTTCCAGCCCTGCTTGACTTCCTGTTCTGACACCGCAGGACTGGTCTGCAATGTGGATGTATAAGCCAAATAAATACCTTCTTCCCCAACTTGCTTGTTCATGGTGTTCACCACAGAGGTAGAGCTCCTGACTGAGATAGGTAGCCACACGCTTCTCCTTCTTACTAGTGACTTTTATCTGGGTAGCGCCAAGGTGCCCCAGTTAGATAACTGTTAATTTGGTTAATTTGGTTTAATAAACTTGTTCATTAATTTACTTTATTACTAAATAAATGACACTGATTACACTAACTCATATCTGAATTCTATATAGTCAAAAGCAAATCAACCATTCAGGAAAATTATATTGTACTTTCTTCATTGTGACTCCCATTAAGGTCCATGTGTGGGAAGGTCTTCAGGCATCATTTGTCCCAGGACAGTTCCCACACTCTCCACTGCACTCCCTTATCTTTTCTTCTTTCTTTTAGAGCCATTTTGGTGAAAGTCTCAAGACTTTCTCTTGCTTCTGTGCCTTGGTTTTCAACTGAACTTTGGTAATTCTCTTATGAGCTTGCCTGGTTTGACTTCGCAGCTCCTCAGCGGAACATTGCTTCTCAGTCCATTTCATAGTGACATGGAGGTGTTCAAACAGAAACTCACATGCGAGAGCACATTAGGAAAGTACCAGTCATGTCTACTTCTGTGGCTCCAGGTCTCTGGACTCAGAGGCGGTTGTTTTCGATAATGATGTCAGATCACTCACACTGCACTGGTCTTCTTACAGAGCTTATACAATTGTTCTGGAATGACTTTCTAGCTGCTACGGCTGAGTGTTGTCCCTGTGATGAAAATGCTGCTGTTTTATAGTTATGATATGATTCTATTTTCAGTCCTACCCAGTTAGGGGCACCGTACCGCCTGTCCTTTTGAGGATGCTCGCTGAAGCTGGTGTTCTATGGCTATTTTAGGGCAACCTTGCCATCTGTCAGGCAGTCTGTTTATATATACTACTTCTCGGTGCCCTCAGTGACAGAATCCAGAGCTGCTCATGCTTTCCTGTAGCACACTTCAGTCCCCTCTCAGCTCTGTCTCTAAGCCTATCATCAAAAGCACCCTGAACTTCTTCAGCGTAGTTGTTATTACTCTTTGAATTTTAAAATTTTTACCTGTAATTCCTTATGCAGTCGGAAAACTGTTATATAATGGGGTCTTATTTGAACATGATTGTTACTTTATAAATAATAGAATTAATTGATTATTTATTTCAAACAATTTTAGGAGTCCTGAACAACTAGTTTGCTATTGAGTCTCAAAACAGTGATTCTAGACTACCTGATGTAGTATTAATCTACATAGTCTACCTTAAGTGTGTGTAGTTGCTTGCGTGTTTTAGTGTCCAGAGTTCCTTCTTGAGGGGGCTCCATATGCCTGGGTGACCTCTCAATGCCCAGCTGGAAGCCATGAAAGGGATGTTAGACCATTTGAACTTTGCATACAAAAACCATGAATTCTCACCTTAACTTTGCTTACAACATATTACCTAGTTATGAACAAAACAAAACAAAACAAATAGATTTCTCACATATGTGTATGTGTACATATATCTATATGTGGTGTGTGTGAGTGTGTGTGAGTGTGTGTGTGTGTGTGTGTGTGTGTGTGTGTGTGTGTGTGCTGATGCAGGGTCTTATTACCTACACCTGGTTAGCCCCAAGCACAAACTCTTGTGAAGCTTCCTTAGTGGTATATTACAGAAAAGGACCACTGTGCCTGGATACACATGTGAAAGCCAATATTAAAAAATATTTCGGGCGGTGGCGGCGCACGCCTTTAATCCCAGCACTTGGGAGGCAGAGACAGGCGGATTTCTGAGTTCGAGGCCAGCCTGGTCTACAGAGTGAGTTCCAGGACAACCAGGGCTACACAGAGAAACCCTGCCTTGAAAAACAAAACAAACAAACAAACAAAAAGTAGAAAAAATATTTCAAAGAGAGTAGTAGAGGCTTCTTATATTGGATGAGCTGAAATACAGCAAGGGGGAGATAGTCCTTGGGCAAGGAACAATGTAATAAACAAACATTGCATCTATGGCTGTCATATAGCTAAGTTCGTGCCTTAAACAAGTTTAGTTTATTTGTCTCTTACACACGTTTTGAAGGCAGGCAGCTTATAGAAAATCAGTTTGTACTGAGAAGTCATCAGAAACCCAGGTTCGACTGACATGGCTTCCATGTTTGCATTCCAAGATGTCTGTTCTCCAGAGGATCAGTAGGAAATAGAGAAGCAGTAGGTTTCACACATGACTTCTTCTCACATCCCTTAGGCTGACTGTAGTTCCATGCTTACAAGTCATTAGGGGAAACAAAGCTCAGGAGTCTAATCTGATCGTGAGCCTATGTTCCTATCATGTTCCTACCTGTATCAACATGATGGAGGGTATCCTGGGGCAAAGTAAGTCGCGTCAGCTCTGTTTTCTTACAAAGTCACTACTTCCATCATGGGAGCACTACTCTCATGACCTCGTGGAAGCATAATTAGTCCTCAGAGGCTCCCCCTCTAAAACCTATCTGAATATGAATTTAGGATTCAGCTTTCGGAAAGAAAAAAATTGACAAGGCTGCCACCAAGGAATGGGCCTGTGATCTTGGGATCCCATTCCAGATACCAGACACTCACAAGTGAGAAGTTAGCATAAAGGCTGCTCCAGGGCTCAACATTTGTGTCCCTGGAATGCTGACAATGCTGATGCAGACACAGCCTACCAAGCACTGCAGAAACGCAGCACCCTGAAAAGCCTTGGCCAACGGGGGCAGGGTGTGTGTGAAGGATACCTTTTGTATTGTTGTCCTAAGGTGTGGCTGGCAAGGCATGAAATTCAATATAGCTTACTAATGATTCCTCTGAAGGCAACAGAGATGGATATATTTCAGGACTTCCCCTGTTGCTGGGAAGCAGTATATGGCTTATGGTAACATAACTCAGCTCCTTACCTGATATATTCCCTGCTTCTGTTTCTGTTTATCTGTCTTGGACTCCATCCCCCGCCCCCATATGTATTTGTCCATATTAAAAGTCCATATTAAAATCAAGAATATAGGCTTTAACCCAGGGACTTGGGTGAGATCCGCCATTTTCTCTGCAGTGACTTTCTAAGGTGGGACCAGTGGCAAGGCACAGGCCTCACAAGTGGCAGGGCAGCCTGTCCAGAATCCTTTCTACCTCAGACCACATCTAGGAGGGACAACAGATCCACAGCCCTCTCTGCCCCTTTCCTGCAAGTGGAGATCCCGTCTCCAGGGTGTGCTCTGACTCCAGCAATCAGGACAGACAACTGATCCACAGCCATCTGCCCCTGGAGAGCTGATCTCCCAGAAGTGCTGACATGGGCTTACAGACCCACAGGAGGAACAAGCTCTAGTCAGAGACAGCAAGAAGAACTAACACCAGAGATCAACAGATGGCGAAAGGCAAACACAAGAATCCTATTAACAGAAACCAAGACTACTTGGCTTCATCAGAACCTAGTACTCTCACCACAGCAAGTCCTGGATATTCCAAAACATTGGAAAAGCAAGATTTGGATCTAAACTCATATCTTATGATGGTGCTACAAGAATTTAAGAAGGACATGAATAACTCCCTTAAAGAAATAAAGGAGAACACAGGTAAAGAGGTGCAAGACCTTAAAGAATAAACAAAAAAATCCCTTAAAGGATTACAGGAGATCACAAATAAACAAGTAGAAGCCCTTAAAGAGGAAACACAAATGTCCTTTAAGGAATTACAGGAAATCACAAACAAACAGGTGAAGGAATTGAGCAAAACCATCCAGGACCTAAAAATGGAAGTAGAAACAGTAAAGAAATCACAAAGAGAGACAACTCTGGAGTTAGAAATCTTAGGAAAGAAGACAGGAAACATAGATGTAAGCATCACCAACAGAATACAAGAGATAGAAGAGAGAATCTCAGGGGCAGAAGATACCATAGAAAACATTGACACAACAGTCAAAGAAAACACAAAATGCAAAAAGATACTAACCCAAAACATCCAGGAAATCCAGGACACAATGAGAAGACCAAACCTAAGGATAATAGATATAGAAGAGAGTGAAGACCTCCAACTTAAAGGGCCAGTAGATATTTTCAACAAAATTATAGAAGAAAACTTCCCTAACCTAAAGAAAGAGATGCCCATGAACATACAAGAAGCCTACAGAACTCCAAATAGGCTGGACCAGAAAAGAAATTCCTCCTGTCACATAATAATCAAAACACCAAATGCACAAAACAAAGAAAGAATATTAAAAGCAGTAAGGAAAAAAGGTCAAGTAACATATAAAAGCAGGCCTATCAGAATTACACCAGACTTCTCACCAGAGACTATGAAAGCTAGAAGATCCTGGGCAGATGTCATACAAACCCTAAGAGAACACAAATGCCAGCCCAGGCTACTATACCCAGCAAAACTCTCAATCACCACAGATGGAGAAACCAAAGTATTCCATGACAAAAATCAAATTCACACAATATATTTCCACAAATCCAGCCCTTTAAAGGGTAATAAATGGAAAACTTCAACACAAGGAGGGGAACTACATCTCTGAAAAAGCAAAAATGTAATCTTCAAACAAAACTAAAAGAAGATAGTCACATGAATAGAATTCTAACTCTAACAACAAAAAATAACAAGAACCAACAATTACTTTTCCTTAATATCTATTAATATCAATGGACTCAAATCCACAATAAAAAGACTATCAGATTGGGTATGTAAACAGGACCCAACATTTTGTTGCATACAGGAAACCCACCTCAGTGACAAAGACAGACACTACCTCAGAATAAAAGGCTGGAAAACAATTTTCCAAGCCAATGGTCCCAAGAAAAAAGCTAGAGTAGCCATTCTAATCTCGAATAAAATGGACTTTCACTTGGATCCCTAAAGTGATCAAAAAAAAGATAAGAAGGGACACTTCATATTCATCAAAGGTATGATCTACCAAGATGAACTCTCAATTCTGAATCTCTATGCTCCAAATGCAAGGGCATCTACATTCATAAAAGAAACTTTACTAAAGCTCAAAGCACACATTACAACGCACACAATAATAGTGGGAGAGTTCAACACCCCACTCTCTGCAATGGACAGATCATGGAAACAGAAACTAAACAAAGACACAGTGAGACTAACAGAAGTTATGAAACAGATGGATTTAACAGATATCTATAGAACTTTTTATCCTAAAACAAAAGGATATACCTTCTTCTTAGCACCTCATGGTACCTTCTCCAAAATTGACCATATAATTGGTCACAAATCAGGCCTCAACAGATACAAGAAGATTGAAATAATTCCTTGTATCCTATCAGATCACCATGGACTAAGGATGCTCCTCAATAAAAACATAAACAATAGAATGCCCACATACACGTGGAAGCTTAACAACACTCTACTCAATGATAACTTGATCAAGGAAGAAATAAAGAAGGAAATTAAAGACTTTCTAGAGCCTAATGAAAATGAAGCTACAACATACCCAAACTTATGGGACACAATGAAAGTGGTCCTAAGAGGAAAACTCATAGCTCTCAGTGCCTCCAAAAAGAAACTAGAGAGAGAATACACCAGCAATTTGACAGCACAACTGAAAGCACTAGAACAACAAGAAGCAAATTCACCCAAGAGGAGCCAAAGGCAGGAAATAATCAAACTCAGGGCTGAAATCAACCAAATAGAAACAAAAAGAACTATACAAGAATCAACCAAACCAGGAGCTGGTTCTTTGAGAAAGTCAACAAAATAGATAAACCCTTAACTCGACTAACTAGAGAGCACAGAGACAGTATCCTAATTAACAAGATCAGAAATGAAAAGGGAGACATAACAACAGACACTGGGGAAATCCAAAAAATCATGAGAGCCTGCTACAAAAGCCTATACTCAACAAAATTGAAAAACCTGGATGAAATGGACAATTTTCTAGACAGATACCAGGTACCAAAGTTAAATCAAGATCAGATCAATGATCTAAAGAGTCCCATATCAGCTAATGAAATAGAAAAAGTCATTAATAGACTCCCAATCAACAAAAGCCCAGGACCAGATGGGTTTAGTGCAGAGTTTTATCAAACCTTCAAAGAAGACCTAATACCAATACTCCTCAAACTATTCCACAAAATAGAAACAGAAGGTACTCTACTCAATTCTTTCTATGAAGCTACAATTACTCTGATATTTAAACCACACAAAGACCTAACAAAGAAAGCAAACTTCAGACCAGTATCTCTTATGAATATCGATGTAAAAATACTCAATAAAATTCTTGTAAACCACATCCAAGAACACATCAAAATGATCATCCAACATGATCAAGTAGGCTTCATCCCAGGGATGCAGGGATGGTTCAATACATGGAAATCCATCAACGTAATTCACTATATAAACAAACTCAAAGAAAAAAAAACCATATGATCATCTCATTAGATACTGAGAAAGCATTTGACAAAATCCAACATTCCTTCATGATAAAAGTCTTGGAAAGATCAGGAATTCAAGGCCCATACTTGAACATAGTAACAGCAATATACAACAAACCAGTAGCCAACATCAAACTAAATAGAGAGAATCCTAAAGCAATCCCACTAAAATCAGGGACTAGACAAGGCTGCCCACTCTCTCTCTACCTATTCAATATTGTACTTGAAGTCCTAGCTAGAGCAATTAGACAACAAAAGGAGATCAAAGGGATATGAATTGGAAAGGAAGAAGTCAAGTTATCACTATTTGCTGATGATATGATAGTATACTTAAGTGACCCCAAAAATTCCACCAGAGAGCTCCTAAACCTGATAAACAACTTCAGCAAAGTAGCTGGATATAAAATTAACTCAAGCAAATGAGTGGCCTTCCTCTACACAAAGGATAAACAGGCTGAGAAAGAAATTAGGGAAACAACATCCTTCACAACAGTTACAAATTATATAAAATACCTTGGTTTGATTCTAACTAAGCAAGTAAAAGATCTGTTTGACAAGAACTTCAAGTCTCTGAAGAAGGAAATTGAAGAAGATCTCAGAAGATGGAAAGATCTCCCATGCTCATGGATTGGCAGGATTAATATAGTAAAAATTGTCATCTTGCTGAAGGCAATCTACAGATTCAATGCAATCCCCATCAAAATTCCAACTCAATTTTTCTCAGACGTAGAAAGAGCAATTTGGGGCTAGAGAGATGGCTCAGGGGTTAAGAGTGCCGACTGCTCTTCTGAAGGTCATGAGTTCAAATCCCAGCAACCACATGATGGCTCAAACCATCCTCAATGAGATCTGACCTCTTCTTCTGGTGTGTCTGAAGACAGGTACAGTGTACTTACATATAATAAATAAATAAATCTTAAAAAAAAAAGAAAGAGCAATTTGCAAATTCATCTGGAATAACAAAAAACCTAGGGTAGGGAAAACTATTCTCAACAATAAAGGAACCTCTAGTGGAATCACCATCCTGGACCTTAAGCTGTACTACAGAGCAATTGTGATAAAAAACTGCATGGTATTGGTACAATGACAGGCAGGTAGATCAATGGAATGGAATTGAAGACCCAGAAATGAACCCACACACCTATGGTCA
>JADRCD010213791.1:0-36569 GCA_019843815.1 Montemys delectorum
CACACACACAAACACACATGGCATGATCACATGAACAGTTAGTCAAGATGGGCTGTTGCATTGAAGTAAGCCAATTCAAACAGTAACACTATGGTGGGCTTGGGCATGAGGTCTACATGATCTTTGTTTTTACATGTTTCATAGCAGCAACAGAATCTACTGTGGCAGGGATACATTCTTACATCCCTCCGATGACAGGAGTAGCTGCTTTGCACCATAAGTCATGCTGTTCTTTTGTTGTTGTTGTTGTTGTTTGTTTGTTTTGAACATGTTGCCACTGCGGGAGTAGAGTTGGAGAAGCTGGATGGATGTTGTAAGTTAGTTTTGGCCAAAGCAGCCTAACTGATATTTCTACAGAAAATCAAGTCTTCAACAAAGCTGAGAGAATGTGATTGGTAGAAGCTGCTATCTGGATTCTTGTTTCCAATGTTAGATGTTGGGACAGACAACCACATGGATGACAGTTTCTGCCAGTATAAAGACTTCCACCCTTACTTTTAATCTAAGGTATGAGACCACTTTTCTTACCATGAAAATAGATCATAAAAAGAGATCAATCTTATTTTCTCACTACTTACCCTTTGATAATCTGATATGAACCAGAATTTTCTTGTAAAACAAATCCAGAAATGCTCAGGGACTTTGTGCAGAACTTTTAAGAAGTTGTAAAACCACGATGTTCACCTGAGAATGTTCACAGTTCTTAGCGGAGATGTTTCCTGAGGATGACTACAGGAGCAGCGTACACCTCTGTCATCACTCAACCTTCCTACCACAGTGGCTGATCTGTCAAGTAGGTTTTCAATTACTTTGGGAATGAGTGACTGTGTGGGTCTAGACTGTCCTCATCCACACAGATTCTACTGCACATGTGGGAAATATTCCAGACTTTTGCTGCTCTAGAATTTTCCATCTCTGATGCTTTGATGTCCTCCAACCATGGCATATTGTCTGTGTTCAGGACAAGAGGCTTCTAGGGTGACTGAGAAGGCTGGTCCAGGTCCTCTATTTCATCCTATATAAGGGAAACCCTAACTTAACTACAAGAAAGTTCTAAATGAGGTCACTGCTGTTAGACTGACCCTGCTTTGGCCACTTGTGTTCATGAGAGTAAAAGGTAGATGTCAGACGTGACTCTCTTGGAGTTGGCAGTGGGACTCAGATGTGCTTGCTGAGTCACAGGTTCAGAACATTTATCACAATAGGGAATCAATGAAGGAAATAACTTCAATTTCGTCTGTGTTCCAGCTTTAGAACCTTCAGGGTGAGGAGACGTGTGTATGTGTGTGTGTGTGTGTGTGTGTGTGTGTGTTAGGGGATGATTTGTAGAGAAGGAGCCTCCAAAGTTGTGACTCTTTCCATGTTCAGAAGGATGTCTTTAAGTAAACTTTCCTGCAATGATCTGTGACCTTTGCCCTAGGTTTAGAACCTCAGCAGTATCTCAGATGCTAACCTGGGGAACATTGACTGTGCAGTCACACCTAGTCACGCAGGTAGGATATGTCACTGATAACTCATCAGTGCAGATATCCACCTACTGTGAGAATGTCCTGTGGGCAAAGGTTTCTTTCAAGTACAGTACATTAAGAACACCAATATGGTGGACCAGGCATTGGACACTATGCTGTTTCTCTGACTCTTGCTCTGTCCTGGTTGGAGGGATGTTATATTATACCAGTCAGTGGGCAGGGCTGAGAGAAGATGAAGGAAAAGGAAGATCCACATACTCATAGTTGGGGTGAGTGAGGCAAGCAAGACTTCGCAGAACACAGGAAATTGGCAAGAGACTATCCCCCTTGTACATTGCTCTTTTCCAAGCTTGTGCCCAGCAATCCATCTCTGTCTCTGGCAGACTGCTTAGGTCTGTCCTCCATTCTAGATCCTCTGATTTTGTTTCTCTCTGAACCAATTCTTACTTTTCCCCAGAGATCATTCCAATTGGATATCTTGATGACTCAATCTAATTGCCCAGTTCTGCCTTTTGTTTTTAACATGCTGTTACTGAAGAGTGACCTTCAATAGGTGTGGCAGTTAGGTGTTCTAAGTATTCTCTAGTTGTTTCTAGTCATTTGTCTGCCAGAGGTAAGTCCTTGAGAGCAAGATGCTGTGGATGGAGCAAATACGGAGATCAAAAATGCTAGACTAAGTAATCCAACTAGTTCATCATAAAAAGGCAGTGAGGCTGAATCCAAATAATTTTATGACTCACCTCAGTAGTTTTAAAATTGTTTGTAATTAACTAATATCAAAAAAATCATGTCCTCCTCATAATGCAGTACATGCATACCAAAGTATAAAATAGAAACAAAATTTACCTGAAGCAAGACTTACCCTTACTATGCATGCTCTGGGTTACATTTTAATACAAGTATATAGTGTACTTTGAGCATATTTTGCAATCATGTTTTTTTTCCTCTTTTCCTTCAACCTCCAATCTTATTAGTCCTCTGTCTCCATAGATGTTTTTGTTTCTAATTTCATGTCATCTATGCATATATCTATATGAAATTAGGAACCATATCTAAGAGGAAATATGAGATAATTGTTTTTCTGAGACTGACAATTTGCTTAAAATGATGATCTTCAAGTGCATAATTTTTCCTGCAAAGAAGTTCATTGTTTTTTTTTTGTCTGAGCACATTTTGTTAATCACTTTTGATTAGAACTCTAGGTTGGAGTTGATCAGTTAAAGCATTTCTCTGATGGCTAGTAAAGTTGAACATGTTTATATATGTTCATTGACCAATGAACATATTCATTTCATCATTTGAGCAATCTGTCCATTTCTTTAGTCCATTAAAAACACCAAGTTGTTTGTTTCTTTGCTGTTAAGGTTTTATTTTAGATCTTGTAAATGCTGGATATTAATCTTCTATAAGATGTTTTGCAGGCAAAGATTTTTTTTCTGCCACAGTGTTGACTGTCTTTTCATTATATTGTATTTTTCTTTGGTAAGGTACAAGTCTGATTTTGAATTCAAAAATTCTTATTTGTTAAATATTGTAAGTGTTCCTTAGCAACTGGAGTTGTATTCAAGAAGTACATGTCTAGAGCTTGAAATGTTTTCCCTATATATGCTTAACAGTCCCAGAGTCAAGTCCTATGTTGAGGTCCTTCATTCATTTGGGATTAAATTTTGTAAGTAGAGAGAGGCAGGGATGCAATTTCTTTCTTCACTATGTGGACATCCAGTTTTTCCAAGCACCTTTCATTGAATAGGCTCTCTTTTCTCCAATGTGTCTTTTATACATCTTTGTCAAAAATCAGATGACTGTATTTGTGTGTTATATACAGATCCTCTATTCAACTCTGATGATGTGCATGCCTCTTTTGTGCTGGAATCATGTTGTTTTTGCTATTATAATTCTGTAGTATATTTGAAATCAAATACCCGTATATTTCCAGCACTGTTATTTCTATTCAAGACAGCTTCGGCTATTCAGAGTCTTTTGTTTTTCACAAGGTTTAAGATTATATTTCTAATTATATGAAGAAAGCCATTGGAATTTTAGTGAGGATTTATTTGAATCTGTAAATTGCTTTTGACTGTATAGTCATTTCCAGCCCATGAATGTGGGAGATTATTCAATCTTCTAATGGCTTATTTTTCTCCAGTGATTTGCTCTGTTCCTTGTCTCACTTCATTCAAACAATGTTCATCATTGTCCATTAGATCTATTTACTCACATATTAAAAAGCTGGCTACCTGTTTGGTAAATACTGACTGACTCCTATAAAAAGGAATTTTACTCTGCATTCTTTGTCAAAGCCACACAGGCTGCTTCCTACTTACTAATTTATATAATATCCAAAAGGAGTATTTGCCATAGATCAACACTGAGTTTTATTAGGTTTTAATGCTAACAAATGATGACATAGCTACAATTAGTCCTTAGATTTTAATCCAAAAGCTATTTTCACTTCACAGTGCTACATCTAGCATCTAATGTACCCCCATCTAGCCTTTTCAACTGAGTTGATAATAATATAAAGGCCAAGAATTCACCCAGTGCCATACTGGGCATCCAGAAAGTAATCAACAAATAGGTAAGAAACAGGATAGAATAATGTGTCTGGTTCCAAGCCATGTCCTAGTTTTGACATCCTGTTTGGAGACAGCTTTCCAGTTAATCTTTGCACAATAGTATAGTCCTGTTTCCCTTTCATTCTAGTCTGTCAGTGGATGAACCAGCAGAGGAAATTACAAAGTACTTAGTAACTTCTTCAGTGAATGTTGGAGATACTTACAACTGGATACCAGTTGATTCCTGACCATTTCAGAAAGGCCGATAAAGGCTCTAAACATGAACTTCTGTTTCCTCTATGTTTTCAAAGTGCTTACTTTCCTTAAGATTTTAACTTTGTAAATCATGTTTCTACCAAACTTTATTATGAGTGGACACAGAAGAAGCATAAGATATAATTTCAGTTTCCCAGGATGCTTTTCAAGATAAATCCACCAGTCCCGGAGAAAGACCAAATTCCACTTGCCCTGAAGTATACACAGTGGCTTAGGAGGAGGTAGGTAGCTGAGTTGTGGCACTGAAAAGTCACAAAATAATCAAATTATAAGTAAGTAAGGGATGTGTGAATGGAAATCAAAGCATGGATGGGTTCTATGCATATTTAGGCATTCGGTATTTAAAACTATTTTTAATTTAGAAAGTAAATGAGTTTCATTGTGACATTTTCACACATATATGTCATTTTATATTTTTCTCTCCAGATTTTTTGGTGTATTTTTGTGACTCTATTTTTCTAGATGATCAGTGCAGAGACAGAAAGAAAAGATATAGTCTTTGGGTACTTGGGAAAGAAAAGACAAAAGGAAAGGAAAATGGTGGGAAGGAAGAAAAGCAATTATGGAAAATGTGTAACTGGAGCTTCAGGAAGAAGGCCAACAGCTCTGTGGGCTGGAGGCTATCTTTGTTAGCTCTAGGCTCAACTTTATCTTAGCAGTTCCTCTGTGGACTTTGCTGAACTCAAAGTACAGATTCCTGTGATGGCAACCCCCTTGTTGATTTGTTCTTCCTGACCCAGTGTCCCAAGGCTTGTGTAACTATCTCAGCAGGTTTCTTGTAACGGATACTTGGGAGCTTAGGTAAGGGGTTTAGCAGGGCTGTGAATTTCTAAACTTATTTGTCAGAGAGGACTGGGGAGAGAGAGGAGCCTTTCTGTGAAATGCCTAGTCAAACGGAAAACTTGTGCAGAGGAGGAAAACAGGAGTGTCGCAATCATAGCACTTACCTTTCTATTCCTGCTTGATAAGGTTTTGGGAAAATAACAACATTCTTTGCAGAAGTCTGTCAGCAGTCTCTCTGGACTTTGGTTTCCCAATCCCACTTTGCAAAGTCAAATAAATGGAAGTTCTTGGCTCCAATCAAGTTATCAGCAAACATCTCTCTGCTCTCTTGGAGATTGTGTTCAATACCCAAAATCTTCTGAATTAGCATTTCCTGCTGGAAAAGCAGCTTAGCCTTTCAGTGAAGTATATGGTGGTAGATTTGGAGTCTGGCTTTTGAGGCTGTGTCTACTTAGGTGTCTTGGACAAGGAGGAGAATTATGAACCTGGCTTCTGAAGCCATATTTCGTGGATCTGAGTTGGCTCTACCACCAGGTATGTAAGAGACATCACCTTTTAATGCTTTTTATGTGGAAATAGAATAAAATGGTGTAAAAGGAATAAGAAAGTTAATCCTGGTGAGTCCCCAAAGCTGCACCTACATAGAACAGGCATTCAGGGAAGTAGTAAATGCTATTACATTCTCTAGATGCAAAATTTATTTTGGTGGCTTGTTCCCTAGATGTAATGATTTTAGGAATCTTATGCTTCATCTGAAAGGAACTTTGATGCTATGGATACATAACTGAGACGCAGAGAGTGGATTTCTACAAGGCTGTGGAGATACATAGTAGTAGATTCAAGGTCAGAAGTCAAGACTCCTAGTTCTAGATCACTGTAGTCTGTGTCACAATTCTCCAAGAGGGAGCACTTCTAAGTCCAAGATGTGCTTAGAGAAGGATGGCAAATAGAACTGATTACCCCTTACAAAGGCTCCCTTGCCACTACAATCCAATGCTGATTCATTCACTCAGTAAGTAATTAGTTCATCCATCTAGTAACAACATAGATACAGGCCACACTCAGAAAGAGAAGTTTTTTTTTTTTTAAGAAATCAATTGCAATTAGAGAAAACATATGCAGAGATAAAATTATGCAACAGTACAATCATACTGTATGGGCAGTGAAAAAAGTGCTAGAGAGTTTAGGGCTCAGCTACACAGTCCACTAATGCCTAGAAGTAGGGTAAGGCAAAGGTCGTAAATTTATGAATGGCTAAAATGAATGAAGCCAAGTAAGGGAAAGGTGTGTGGAAAACAGTAGAGGAAAAAAAAATCTCCTGGAAGGATCAGTAAAATCTTCAGAGAATGCCATTAGATGTGGCCCTAGACACAAGAATAAGTAAAAGAAGTAAAACGGACTCTTGCCTTACTCCTCCATGAATAATTGTCTTTTAAATAGAAACACCTGCATACATACACGTGCATATACGCATAAAATAAAATGCAGCTCTCCATAGAGTTCCTCTGGAATGCAGAAGAAAATTTAATTAGAAGTAAACGAACCCCCTCAAATCAAGCAATGCAGGAACTTGGAGTCTAGTTCCACATGTGGGAGCTTGGAAGGATGAAGGTTTGGTTCAAGAATTATCATATCATGTGAGTTCATTTCTGGCAGAGTCGGGGCAAGTCAGTTCTTGCTGGCCAGAATTGTACTGGTCTGATTCGAAGAGGTAAGGTGAGAAGTTTGAGACTACTTGCCTCCCATACCTCTCACATCTTGATGTGGCTAACTATATTAAGCTGGCTAACTATATTGCAGTAGATATTGCTGTGCTCTGGGGGCTAGACAAGTGGGACAAGGAACACTGAGGGGACTGCTTCTCTAACTGCTTTCTGTTATGGCATCTTTCATTACCATCAGCAATGAAAGAGGGCACTGGGCTTTTCCATACCCATATTATGTGTCTCTTTGTTTAGACCTGTCCTAATGGGTATGGACGGTATTTTTTTTTTTTTTTTTTTTGGTTTCAGTTTAATATTCTCCAGTGGTTAAATGACATTGAGCATCTTCCCTGAACTGATGAGCCACTGATACTTGATTCTCAGGATTTATCTTTCTCTCTATTTGGTTTTTAGTGACAGAGTTTCTCTGTGTATCCTTGGTTGTACTAAAGCTAGATCTGTAGATTAGACTGGGCTTGAACTCACTGATATCTACCTGCCTCTACCTCCTGAACGCTGAGATTAAAGGCATGTATCACCACTGCCCTTCTTGAGTTATTTATTTTTAAATTATCATTTAGCACATCTTATTTTGGGCCTAAATCCTTTACCTCTGATTTGAAAGTCTGTATTTCCTCTCACTCTTTGGTTTATCCTCTTACTTTTTTGATGTTTTCATTGGAACATGGATATTCTCAAGTTTCTATGAAGTCCAAGCCATGGCTGCTTTCTCTTCTCATGAGTGATTCTGCCATCATCTCTAAGGACTGACTAGGAAACAGAAGTCAGAATATGAAAAAAAAAAAAAAAATGTAAAGGGAATGCCTAAAGGAGAGAAGGGACCTGTCCAGAAGGGGGCGGTAAGTATGGCAGAGCACTAGGGGAGAGTGGTACATTAGTACTAAGGATAGGAAAACACATGCATGGAAATGTCATCACGAACCCCATGGCTTTGTGTGCAAACTTAAAGACATTAGTTAAAATAATAAAACCAAAGCCTCAACAACAGGGTCCTGTGTTTTTCTAAGCGTGCTGGCATTGTATGACCAGTTGATGATTCAATGTTGCTGCTGATACAATGATTGCATTGTGTTGTGCTGTGAGGAAGGGGTCCAAGGTGATTTCTAAAAATTTAGTTTTAGGGCAGTTTTACATTTACAAAATATATTATGAAGGTCTCTATAGTCCAGTGCTCCTGGACATGGCTGAAATAATATTTTCTTTGTTCCTTTACTGTAAAGTTATACTTCAATTTCCCATTTTCTATGTGGACTTTAGAAGAAAGTCCTTACTCATCTCCACAAGGTATGGAGTAGGATGTGGTGGTATGTCTCCTTGGGAATGCAAGATCTTCATAAATTCTCGGAAATTTCAGTATGGGATATTTGTCACTTCTCTCTTATTGATTTATTTACTTAATCTATCATTTGTTTACATCATTCTATTCACGGATGCTTATCTTATTCTTTGAAGTTTAATCCTGTGATGCTCAGTTCTAATTATTAACTCGACCCAACCTAGAATCACCTGGTAGGAAAGCCAAAATGAGAAATTATCTACATCAAGTTGATTTTGTGTATGGCAACAGGGGACTGTCTTAGTTAAGTTAAATGATAAAAGAGGACCCTGCTCACTGTGGGCAGCACCATTCCCTGTGCAGGTGGTCCTAAGTTATGAAAGTGGAGAAATGTATATACATCTCACAAGTAAGCAATGCATTACTGTGGATGTGCTATGAGCATCTGCCAGATACTCTACTGGGAATTCCTTGCAGTGATAAACTGTAACCTTGAATTGTGAACCAAAAATGAATCTTTTCTCCCATAGATTGATTATCTGTTAGGGTATTTTGTCACAGCAATAGAAATGAAATTAGGGAAATCTCATGCTACTTTCTTTCAAACAACTATATATAAACCTATTCCCCTTTTAGAGTGTCATATAATCAAAGTTATATAATTCCTCATTCATGTATCATTTTTTATTTTCTATTTTATTCTATCATGTACTCTTTACTGACTGCCATTTCCCATCCCTCCCCTCTCCTTCAGATCCATTCCCTTCTGCATCCCCTCTGAAAAGTGCAGGCCTCCTAGGGACATCAACCTGACATAGTATAGCAGGCTACAATATGACCAGGCACATACCATCACATTAAAGCAATAAAGTAAGAAAAAGAGGGACCCACAAGCAGGGAAAAGAGTCAGAGATAGCCCCTGCTCACACTAATTGGGTTTTTTCATTTGTTGGTATGTATTTGAGGTCCATTTATGCTGTTTTATTTTTATTGCTGGACAATATCCCATTGTGCAGTTAGATCACAGTTTACCTTCGATATATTACACGTTTCCAGATATCTTAGTTGTTTTTAGGTACTTTCAGTGATGAATATCCATGCTGTGAATATCTGCATATGGGTTCTTGACTAGAAAGACATTTTCAAGACAATTGATTGTCTAAGAGTATGGTTGTTACTGTGCAAGTTCCATGAAGCTCTGAAGCAGCATGATCATTCAACATGGATTTCTTCCCACAGTGAATAGGATTTGCTGCTTTGCATTGTCATTTGTAATCGGCCTTGCTAGTCTGCTAGACACACAAATAGTTGCAGTAGTACATTTACATTGTTTTTATTTGCAATGATTTAATTATGAATGATGATAAGTATTTTTTCACATGCTAACTTTTCCTAGTTTTGTCTTCTTTGGTAGAGTATCTGTTTAGACTATGGGCTCATTTTTAAAGTGTGTTGTTTTCTTGGTGTTAAATCTTGAGAGTTCTTTGTAAATGTGGATACTTTTTTAAAAAAATATTTTGATTTGTGTTCCATTTTCAAGATATTTTATAAATATTTTCTCCTGGCTCATTGGTTGACATATCATCTTTTTTTGTTTGTTTTTTGTTTTTGTTTTTTGTCTTTTTTTCAGACAGGCTTTCTCTGTGTAGCCCTGGGTATACTAGAACTCACTCGGCAGACTGGGATGGCCTTGAACTCAGAGATCCACTCACCTCTGTCTCCCAAGTTCTAGGGTTAAAGGCTTGTGCTGCCACCACACTGTAATTTGTCATTATCTTAATGATGTATTTTTAAAGGTAGAAAAACTTTAATTTTAATAAGGAACAACTTATCGTCTTGAAGAGTTTTGTATTTTATATTTATGTGTATGCTTTGTTTTTTCTTAATTTTGCCTATCTTGTACATTTTTATGTCTAAACATCCAGTTGCTCTAGTACTATTTGCTGACAAAACCATTCTTTCTTTACTGAAGTGCTTTTGCTCTTCCCACAGATCAGTTGGCTGCTTGTGTGGGTTTATCGGTGGCCTAGGACAGAAATTGATAAATGTTGACCATATTAAAGACAGGTGTATCTATTCTTCAATACCATGTAGTCTTTGTTACTATAACATTGTAAAAGGCCTGGAAGTTAGGTAGTTTCGATGCTTTGACACACTTTCCCTCTTCTGTGGAGTATTCTCGCTCTTTGCCTTTCTGTTTAGAATTAATTGTTGATGCCCCACTTTCTATTCATATGGCTGTGAAGAAGTGACCTCTTAGTGACACCATTTTGCCACCTACAGTTATGTCCTACCTCTTCAATTGCATCTTTATTTATATTATGACAATGTTGTGGTTTTCTTCATACATATCGTGTGAGCAGTTTCTTAGATACACTTCAGATTTAGGTGCAAATTTAAGTGGCATGGCTGTCATAGTTAGGCTCTGTCAACTTGACACAAACTTAGGTATACCTGGAAAAAAGGAGTCTCAACTATGCACATGACTGTGAGGCACTGTCTTGATAGGGAATTCCAGCCCTTTGTGGGTGGTGATATCACAGGGAGGACGGCCCTGTGTTGTACAAGAAAGGTACATGAGCATACCATGGTAAAGAAGCCAGTAAGCCGCACTCATCTATTGTCTCTGCATAAGATCTTGCCTCAGGGTTCTTGCTTGAGTTCCTGTGTTGACTCAGTGACGAACTGTAATTTGGAAGTGTAAGCCAAATCAACCCTTTCTTTCTCCAAGCTGTCTTGGGTTGTGGTGTTTATCATAGTAAAAGAAATAAGCTAGGACAGAAATTGGTACCAGAGTGGGTGTTACTGCAATGCACCTGATGATGTTTTGTTGGAGAATTGTGGGAATGTTTGGAACTTTGAGATGGAAATAATATTGTGTTAGAGTTCATTGCTGTGAAGAGACACCATGATCAAGGCAAGGCAACTTTTATAAAGGACAACATTCATTTGGGGTTTGGAACTTAGTAACTAATAAGTTGGGGTTATTGATAGAGTGTAGATTTTTGCCCAGCTCTAGAGCTGATTAAGGCTTAATGTAAATATAAAGATTATGTGTCTTTTATCAGGGAACTAAATGGTCAAAGATGGGGTAGAAACCTGGATTGGGATTAAGAATTTCTACAACATCTTGATGCCTCAATGTCTGGCAAAAACTCTAAAAAAAAATTAATTTCAGACTCCCAAATGAAAAACACATATTGTTCCTTTAAGATTAAGAGGTGGAGAGAATTGGTTTCTTAGCCACTGGTTGGCCCGATGCTGCTTGTATTCTAATGCTAATATTGGTTTCTCAAGACCTGGTTGCCCCCCCCCCCCAGAGTGTCCATATGAAGACCCAAGTGACAGACCCAAGCGATACTATGTGACCTTGCCACCAGGTTATTTCTGATTGGTAAGTAAAGTTGCTGACAGTCAATACCAGGGCAGAAGAGACATAGTCAGGTTTTAGAATCCTGTGGCCTGGTGAGTCAGAGGAGTACCACAAGGGAGAGAAGAGGGTGAAGAAAAAGAGAAAGTTGCCATGGGTTAGGAGTCAAGAAAACATGGCCCTGAGGGTTGGCCAATTAGAGTTAAGGGCAGGCCAGATGCAGCATAGTGAGTAGTGACTTGAGATTATCGATATGAAATAGATTTTAATAGCATAGAAAGTAGATATCTGGCCAGCTCTAGTGCTGATTAAGGCTTAATGTAAATATAAAGATTATGTGTGACTTTTATCTGGGAGTTAAATGATCAAAGGCAGGGTAGAAACCCTAGATTGATGTGGGGCAGTGGACAATTCTGACAGCTGAGGTCCAGTAGAGAAGCCACCTGAGAACCCTGGAGAACCACTTAGCAAAGTAAATTTGTTCATAAGGGACAGTAGGTGGTAGGCATTCGGTGATAGCTCCTGAGTCGATGACTCAGATTTCAGCCCAGACCCCTCACAGCTGCCCCTGCAGAAGATGTGTACTCTATCAGGCAGACAATACCACAAGCTTCCAGCATTTTAGCTGGACCTTACACCCACTCATCTGACCCCAAGCCAGGCATACCATGCCCCATACACTAAAAGGGGTGGTTTGCCCCCTCCTCACTCTCTTACTTCCTTTTTCTTACTCTTCTCCTCTTACTCTTGCTCCTCACTCTCTTCCTCTTACTTCCTCACTCTTTTACTCTCTTTCCTTTCTGCTCTTTGTTCTCTTCTCTGGCTTTCTCTCTCTCCTCTCTCTCTCCTTTCTCTCCTTTCCTTCTCTCTACTCAACTAGCATATTCTACCCTTCCTACAATAAAATAACTCATTTATACATTGCCTCCTTTTTAACTAAGGTACTGTGCAGCAAACAGGTCAGCCCTGAGGGAGAGAGAGAGAGAGACCCAGGCCTCAGCAGCAGGCCCTCTGCCTCCAGGGAGAGCCTCAGCCGAGCCTCAGCCCAGGCCCCCCTGTCTATGGAATGACAGATTGGCACTAAAAATTTCTACAACAAGGGCTTGCTTACAGTTTCAGAGGCTCAGTCCATTATCATTATAACAGGAAACATGGCAGTGTCCAGGCAGACATGGTGCTGGAGAAGGAGCTGAGATTTCTACCTCTTGACCTGAAGGCACTCAGATAGAGACTGTTTTCCACAGGCATCCAGGAGGAGGGTCTCTTCCACACTTGGAGGAACTTGAGCACAGGACCTGCAAGCCTATCCCCAAAGTGACATACTTGTTCCAACAAGACCACCCCTCCTAATAGTGCCACTTCTCATGGGCCAACCATATTCAAACCACCAAAACCACGGAGGGTTCAGAGCTTTGTGGATTGTTCATTAGGAGCTCAGAAATAATGCTGAGACAAAAGCATATGATGGAGGCTTGGTTTGTGACATTTCAGAGGGAAGTGAAGACTCTGTAAGGGCTAGTCATGTGATATTTTGATTAAAGATATATTGAAGTGAAACCTTTTCTGGGCAAAAGATGGTGGTTAGTGGAGATGGAACAATCATCTCTGATTAATTAGAGATCAGTATCATAGAAACAAAATCTTCTGAGAAGTATTTCCTAAGAGTGAGTTAGTACATAGAAGCACATGGTGACAGGGATCAGAATTCCTACAGTGAGGCCAAGAGAGGCTGGGTGAAAGTCTAGTCTCAGTTTCAGTTAAGATCCCAGAGATGTCAGGACTGTGGTATGACACCAAGGAGAGCAACAGATATGAAGTGGAGCTGTCCTATGCTTATGAGACAAATAGTGTAGGCTGTATATGACAGAGCTGGTGTGTGTGTGTGGTTGAGGCTACCCAAGCTTTTAGAACCCAGAAGATGATGAGTGAATCCTAGATACTGAAAACTAAACTATTACACTGTTGGAGTTTGGTTTTGCTATTGTCTTGTAAATATGCCTTGGTGCTTTACTTTTAAAACAGAAAGTATGTAACTTGTTTTTTTAAGTTAAGAGACTTTTGAGTTCGAAAATTATTTTGTGTATATGAGCATCTTGCCTGCATGTATATCTATGTATCATGTGTATGTCTGATACCCATAGAAGCCAAAATATGGTGTTGGATATCATGAGACTGGAGTTACAGAGAGTTATAAGTCACTAGATGAGTACCAGGAATCAAACCTAGGTCCTCTGGAAGAGCAGCCAATGCTCTTAATCACCTATCCATCTCTCCAGCCCTGGAATTTAAAAATTAAAGAGAACTTGGACTTCTAAATTATTAGAATTTTTAAAATACTGGATGGGGAATTCTGGGATGGGGGACCAGGAGAAGGGGAAAACATTTGGGATGTAAATAAATAAAATAATTAATTAAAAAAGAAAAAAGTAATGGCATTCAACAGCCAAAAATTTTACAGTAAAATTTTTAACAGGACTGTGGTTTTAATTGCAATATTATCACAAGTTCTTGGGGGACAAGAAATGAAAAGTTTGTGCCTTTAAGATACATCTACTCAATGGAATACTATGCAGATATTAAAAACAAAGGCATCATGAAATTTGTTATGGATGGGACTAGAAAATATCATCCTGAGTGAGGTAACCCAGAACCAAAGTTTAAGCATAGTATCCACTTATAAGTAGATATTATACATAAAGTACAGGATACCCATGCTACAGTCCACAGACCCAAAGAAGCTAAATAACAAAGAGGGCTCAAGGGAGGATGATTGAGTCTCACTCAGAAGGGGAAATAAGATAGTCATTGGAGGTAGATGGAAGGAGGGAACTGGATGGGAGAAGGGATGGGGAGAGGATCAGGTGTAGGGAGAGCTGGGCAGAGAGGGCTGGGAGAGTGCATGGAATTTGATTCAGGAGGTGGTGGTGGTAGCCTCTCTAGGACATGCCAGAGACCTGGGATGGGAAGGTCTATGAGGGTAACTCTAACTGGAGATATGGAGACTGAAGTGGACACCTCCTGTAGCCAGGCAGGGCTTCCAGTGGAGGGAGGGGCATCACCCTATCCACAAAACCTTGGATCCAAAAATTTCCCTGAATAAGAACAGACATGGAACAGAGACTGAGGGAATGGCCAACCAATGACTGGCCCAACTTGAGACCCATTCAATGAGCAAGAACCAGTCCATGACACTGCTATGCTTGCAGACAGGATCCAACCATAATTTTCCTCTGAAAGACTCCACCCAGCAGATGACTGAAACAGATGCAGAGACCCACAGCCAAATATTCGATGAAACTTGGAGACTTATGGAAGAGTTAGGAGAAGGATTGAGGGACCTGAAGAGGGAGGACAAAGACTCTACAGGAAGACCAATAGAATCAAATAATTTGGACCTTTCGAGACTCCCAGAGACTAAACCACTAACCAAAGAGCATACAAGGGCTGGACCAACCCTTTCCACAAAACCCCACACATATGTAGCAGATGTGCAGCTTGGTCTTCCTGTGGGTCCCCCAACAATTGGAGCAGGGGCTCACCCTGACTCTGTTGCCTCCCTGTGGATTTTCTTCCCCTAACAGGGCTGCCTTGTCAGTCCTTAGTGGGACAGGATGTACCTAGTCCTATAGTGACTTGAGGTGCCAGGGTGAGTTGGTACCCAGAGGGCACCTCCCCCTTCTGAGAGATATAGGGGAAGGAGGAATGTGGGCAGGAGTTACGTGTGGGCAGCAGGGAGGAGAGAGACTGCCATTGGGATATAAAGTGAATGAATGAATGAATGAACAAATAAATAAATAAATAAAAAGAATCTCCTCTATAAGACTGATCTGAGGGCCTGTCTTTAGGGTATTTTCTTGAATCACAGTTGATGTTTAAGGGACCACTTAACTGTGGGCAGTGCCATCTCTGGACAAGTGGTCCTAGGGGTTATAAGATAGGTAGCCAAGCAAGCCAGGGAAAGAGAGCCAGTAAATAGCACTCCTCCATGGTCTCTAGTTCAGTTTCTCCTTGAGGTCCTTCTTTGACTTCCCACAACAATGTAGAAGTGTAGGCTAAATAATCCCTTTCGGTCCCGTGTTTATAGTAGCAGTGGAAAGCAAACAAGGGCAACTCTTTAAAATTCAAACTCCAATTGTTCATTGTAGGTATACAGAAAGTTAACTTTCATATGCAGCTATAATCATTTATTAGTCTAAAGAGATTTTGTGGTAGATGAATTGGGAAGACTGGAGGAACAGTGGTGATTGAGCTAAGATCTATCCAGGGGAGTAGATCTTACATATAGAGCATACTCAAGACGCTTTGAAATGGAAGCTTTCATCTCTAGGTTAGTGGAAAAAAATCAAGGTTGAGATACCTTTCAATATCACTGATTATGACAAAATGACTATACTATCTTTCTTCACTTCTCTCTTCTTCTATTCTTTTTGTCATGTGTGTGTGTGTGTGTGTGTGTGGTATGTGAGTGTATGAGTTTACTTGACTGACTTACAAGAGTTGCCATTTGATTGCTCCTCAGGTTCCTTAATAAACAAAAATTACTCACCCCTAAAAAAAAAAAATGGAAGCTTTTCCTTGCCATCTATAGTCATGAGATTTTTCTTGGGTCTTATTAAGAAAATGTACAAAGTTTCTGGAGATGTAGATGATGAATACACAAGGTTTCCCCATGTGCCTGAGGTCCCAGGTGTTCCCCACTCTCAAGCTACACCACATTCAACTCCAGCAATGTGCCAAACATTCTCATCAAGTGTTCCTATTAATTTATGACTCTGGTGGTTTCTTCTCCAGGTAACTCAAGCTCAGTGACTGTTGGATTTAGGTTTTTCTGGGTTTGAAATTGGCTGTTTACCTTACAACTTCAGCTCTAGGACGTGCCCTTAAATAGTCATTGATTTCAGCACTGTTCAGTTTTTTTTTTGTATCATTGTAAGATTATGAATGTTGATTTTCAATATTTTTGTATATTGAGCTAGACTCTTCCATTTCAACTGTTTTGTTCGTATTTGGATTTGTGGTTGTATCAGCACTATTTGGTAATTTATTTCCCTTTATAGGCACCTTTGTGAAAACACTGATCCATAAATGTGAGGGACTATACCAGGTTCTCAATCCTAGTCTATTGATCTGTGCCTCCTCTATGTCTGGAGCGTGTTGTCTTGATTACAGTGGAATGCGGTCAGTTTTGAAGCAGCATGACTCCTCCACTTCTGTCACTGCTTTCTAAGATAGGCTGCTGTGATTCAGTTCCGTTTCCTTAGGAACTTTTAGATAGCATGTCAATATCAGCAAGGAAACCAGATGAGACTTTAAAGTTGCTTTGACCAAATCTTTAAGCAAAGTAGCTGCCTATTTCCACAGTGTAAGCACCCAAACTCCCCCTTTCTTCATGTTTCCCATGCTTCACTTTATTTGTTAAATGTATTTCTACATATTTTATTGCCTTACTACTGTTGTGAATGAATTGTCTTATTAGTTTCATTTTTGACTCTATTATACTTTATAGGAATAATACTCATCTTTACTAATATTATACACTGCAATCTTATAGACCCTTTTATTAGTCACTTATTGACTAAAATGTTTCCTATAAATTTTATGATGCTTCATTTAGGGTGATCAATTAAAGACTCATACATTGGATTTAAGTTGTGCACAAGATCGATTCATTATTATAAGAAAAGTATGCTCTGCCAGTGTTATTAAGACAAGTACCTAGAAGGAGGAATGTGTGTTTTTGTTATTGTTGTTGTTGTTGATTTTTTTTTGTTATGGACATGATATGTGGGCAATCATAAGCAGGAGAGAAAGCCCTGGAAAGAATGATTTTTCTTCTTAGATTAAAAAAAAAAGTAAGATGGCTGATGAAGTGTCAAAGGAGTCAGAAAGAAGCGGGGCAAAGCTGACACACTAGCTGTGAGACACCGTACAGTTTTTCTTCACTGGGGAACATCGGGGTACATCTGAAAGAGCACACAAGCTAGAATATAGTTTAAAGCTGCCGACGGAAAGCCAACATCTGCTCGAGGGAGTCCTTGATGACTCTGATTTCTCTGAGACGTACAGAGTGAATGATTGAGGGAACAGGTTTTCAGAGAGTGGAAACGTTTGAAATAATTATTTGGAAAACTATTTGGAACCTGGGAATTAAAGTAAGTCTTTAACACGGAAACTCTGTAATAAAAATTCTCTGCAGTCATCTTTATACAAAGGAGTCTATTTAAAAAGAATAGAGAATCCTCTGGAGCCTCCTTACAGCGAATTTCCATTATTACCGAAGCAACTGCAATCGGCCCTGAATGAAGCAGCTGTATGAAAGGTCCTTGGTGTGTTTCTACCTTCTGGTGAGTTGGCCAAGAAAGCCTAAGGAAAGTTTTAATTAAGCTTTGCGTGAACTATTCTCTATCCAAAGCCCATTCAACGTTGTGGCCCGGCGGCCCTAGTCACTTTCTGAATTCTTTATCATCTCTGAAATGTACCAGGGAGAAAATGACTTCTCTCCAGACCCCTGATGGGGACAGTAAACCTGACTCTACTTGATAGACTGATCCTACCCCTGCCCCAGAGCCTAAAGAGAAACCCCTGGAATGTGTTCTTTGTCTCAAACCTAAAATTCCAGCTTACACGTGAGATCCTGGTAAGATATCTTAACATCTGTTTGGTGGAAGCTAATGCTGGGCAGGTAAGGTTTGTGATTTTTGAATACAGAGGGCCTATGGCCTGAGAATCATGATCTTTGACTCACATTTGTATATTGAAACTCTAACACTTATGGAGGTGGTACTTGATTAAAAATGATTGTAGCTTTTGAACTTGACACAGATATTGTTTATTAGAAGTTTATTTCTATTGCTTTTAATCATGTGTGTGTGTGTGTGTGTGTGTGCATGTGTGTGTGTGTGTATGTGTGTGTGTGTGTGTGTGTGTGTGTGTGTGTGTGTGAATATACATAAGCGAGTGCAGCTGCCTGTGGAAAATCCCCCTGGAGGTGGAATTGCAGGCAGTTGTGAGTCACCTGACATGGGCACACATACAGACACACACACACACACACACACACACACACACATACACACACACACACACTATGTGTCCTCTGGGTACAGAGAAGTAACAGAGGAGTTTAGTTGTTTGCAATTTTCACTATTTTGAATAAATGTTCTTTTCTAAGAAGTGAATTGAAAGTTTGTAATGGAGTTTCACCGTAAGAAGACTTTAGAGAATTCTAAATTCTTTTTAAATGGAATCCATTGTATCAATATGACTTTGGAGGGTTGTTATTAGATAGTTTCCATGTAAAAGACTTACTTTAATTTACCTTTTTCTCACTTTCTAGAGCAAAATCTCAATACTTTTATAAATGTTTTAGGTATTTATCCAGTTTTTCTAAGCAAATGGAAGTGCTCATGATTATACTTTTGTATCTATGTGATCTGCTTAGTGGTCTCAGTCTTTGTTTTTCACATTCCTGAGTATTTACTGAGATGATGCCCAGTAAGGGTATCATGGATGCTTGATCTTCAGTGATTATTATAGTGTTATTATAGCCCCAGTGCCTCCAGGATGTGTGGAGCTGGTCCTTGAGTCTGTGGCTTCCCTGAGTTGTGGGAAATACACTCAGAACTCCTTTACAGTTAGGGTTGGGTTAGGGTTAGGGTTAGGGACACGGTCATGGTCAGGGTCAGAGTTAGTGTTACTGTACTCTCTACAGCACCTATGTTATGGAACCAATCTATGTTTCTACTCTGAGAGGAACGGAGAAGATGATGTGGTTCATATACATGTCAAATGTTTTTCAGCCACAAAGAAGAATGAATCGATATCATTTTTTTTCAAAAATGGAGAGAACTTGGAGATCATGGAGATTATGACACTGTCATTGTCATAAAAAGAAATACCATGTTTCTCTCATTTGTTGGATCCTAGTCTTCACAGTTTTATAATATCTTAATTACATAGAAGCCATGACCTAGATGTGAAACCAGTTAAGAGGATAAAGGGGAATATATTGGGAGGAGAGTTAGAGAAGGGAGGGCAATTAGGTGTTAGGGAGCATGCTCAAAGTGCATTGAATACTTCATGGAAATGATCTTATGGGACCCACAATAATAAGAAAGCTAGATTGTGATAAAATACTCATTACATAAAATTGACCCTGTTAATCCACTCCAGTAGTATTAAGTACTTTCACATTGTTGAATACCCATCACCACCATCTATCACCTGAACTGAGTCATCATCCCAAATGAAAAAGTCTGTATTTAATAAACATAGCTAGTCCCTGACTACCACTATGTCATTCTGTGTCTGAGCCTAACTACTCCAGGAATCTCATGTACATGGACTTATATGATTGTTGATCTTTCATGTTTGACCTATTTAACTTAGTATTGTGTTCTTAAGATTTATCCATGATGCATGCAGTGTATATTACTTTCATTTTTTGACTAGCTGCATCTCTCTCTCTTTCTCTCTCTCTTTCTCTCTCTCTCTCTCTCTCTCTCTCTCTCTCTCACACACACACACACACACACACACACACACACACACATACACACACACACACACACACACAGAGATTAGTGGTTTGAATGAAAAAGGCCCCCCATAGGCTCATAGAGAATGGCACTATTAGGAGGTGTGGCCTTGGAGGAAGTAGTTATGGGGGTAGGAGATGGGCTTCTAAGTCTCTGCTGCTCAAGTCATACCCAGTGTGTAGTTTTTCTTGTTGCCCGAGGATCTAAATATAGAATTCTCAGCTACCTCTCCTCTACTTTGGCTAGGTGATAACGGATTAAATGTCTGAACTTTAAGTCAGCCTTAATTAAATGTTTTTCTTTATAAGAGTTGCCATGGTCATGGTGTCTTTTCACAGCAATAAAACTCTCTTTCTCCCCTCAACCTGCCTCTCTCTCTCTCTCTCTCTCTCTCTCTCTCTCTCTCTCTCTCTCTCTCTCTCACACACACACACACACACACACATTTTTGCTAATTAGTTCTTCTGTGAATGAACTTTTGTGTTGTTTCTACCCATCAGCTACTATGAGTGATGCTGCTATGGATATTGGTGTATGTTGTGTGACACTGTTCTTGGGAATATGTGAACAAATGTTTATTTACCCAGATAGGAATCCAAGAGCCCCAATAAGGATACTACCAAAGTTCAACTAATGAGTTTTTGGGGGTTATATAGAGGGATATGAGTGAGGGATCACTTATAGGAGCAGCCATGACTCAGAGGACAACTACACCACCAAAAGCCCGCCTACAGTGGGTAACAAATCACAACAGTTGAAGAACATCCTTTCCAGATGTCTCAGTTGGTCTGAGCCTATCATAGGCGGTCCATGTGTATCTGCTTCTTCCAGACAGCTCAGCCTGCACGACAGAGATTCTCAGCAGTCCTTACTGCTCATAGATGCTTGGGGAGGGAAGAGCCTAGTGAATCTGGTTAGTTGAGTGATTTCTGGAAGCTATTTTGAGTTGTTTCCTTTCTTGGCTTAAGAAGGTACCCCTACAGGGTGGAAATTTCCAGCTCCCTTTAGAACATCTTGATGTTTGATACCACTGTGAATATCCTGTGTCTTAAGCCACCCTTGACGATGACAGGTTTATTCTTGGTGTTGCTCTACAACAGTATGCAGGTATCTTTCTGAGTCCCTGTCCTCAATTCTTTTGGATACATATCTAGAGGTGGAATTGATAAATGGGATGCTGTTGCTGTTTTAATACCTTTTAAGGAACCGATGCATTGCTTTCCTCAACTGTTGCACATTTTGCATTCCTATAAACCACAGATAAACATTCAAATCTCTCTGTATTGTGCCAATACTTCACTACATTTTTTTAAATGTTATTTGCTGGGTAGTGGTGGCACACACCTTTAATCCCAGCACTTGGGAGGCAGAGGCAGGTGGATTTCTGAGTTTGAGGTCAGCTTGGTCTACAGAGTGAGTTCCAGGACAGCCAGGGGTACACAGAGACACCCTGTCTTGAAAAACCAAAATAAAATAAAATAAAATAAAACAGAACAAAACAAAAAATGTTATCTATCTTACAAAAGAAATTAAAGTTCAAAAATATTATATCACTTGCTCAAAGTAACAGAGTGAATGTGTATACACAGTAAGCAGTGCCATTTCAGGTTGTTTTCCTTATTGGGAAAATTAAGGAATCTGTATTCTCTGAGAGCATCTCCTATATGTATTATTGATTTTCAGTTGTAGAAGAGGGTGGCTTACAGATTGAGAAAATATTTCATAAAAGGAGGCACGTTTGTCTCTCAGAGTACCAAAGAAAATAAATGGCTGTATAAATATCAGGAAGGATTTAGACTAGAAATAAACTGAGTGGTTGATATTAGTAAGGATTTGGGAAGTGTTATCAAAAGATGCTTTGAAATAGTTCAGGATCTGAAAGATACCGTGTGTTGAATCCTACTTTAACATAGTCTGAAGGCAGGGGAAGCCATTCAGAAAATCTTTGTTGGTCATTTAAAAGCGAAGGCCAAACTGGATGATTTCATACAGAATCTTCAAATTCTCTCATTCTATGCAATCTCTTTCAAATGAACTTATATCAGTGAAAAATTTATTCTTTGTGGCAATGGATAAATCTTGTTTTCTTAATCTCTTCATCCTTGATCTGTAGAGAATACAGACATCACTCTCAATTAAATTTCTTACTTTCAGAGTCTACTAACATCTCAGAAAAGATGTCCAAAATGATCTGGTTGGCGAGGAGACTGTGGCCTTTCTTTGGGCAGTTTTTTCTTTTCTTTTAAAATAAGGTCTTCCTTTGTAGTCCTGGTTTGTCTGTAGCTAACCAAGTAAGCAAGGGTAGCTAGCCTCTAACTCATAGAGACCTATCTACCTCTGTCTCCTGAGTGCTAGGGTTAAAGGTGTGTGCCATCATATCCTGTCTTTGTGGACATTTTTTTTTTTTTTGTAGCCCTATTGAGTTGTTGTTCCGGTTCTCCCTGGGAGGGTATGAAGAAGTACGATTTTTAGTCTGATATTAAGCCAACACCAGTATGTGACATTTATGCATTTTCAATGATGAAGTAAAGTGTGGGTGCCAGATAGCAGGCTTAAGGTATCCAGCCTAGAAGAAAGTAATCTAGTGGGGAGTTTATGTATCTACATATTTATCTAGATTTGTGTATCAGCTGTGTGTTTACAGTACCTGTAGGGAATGTTCATGTCTGTGTGTGACTTATGTTCTGAAGGTCGATTCTGATCCTTTGGGTGTTTATATCAATGAGTAGTTTCCTTGATACAGTAAAGGAGGAATCAGAATTGTCCATTTTACAGTGAAGAGATTAAACAATAAATTGTTTTGAATATTAGTATGCATTCTAATCACATTAAAGACTATTTCAGGAAAATACTAAAATGAATGAAAACTCTTCTAGAAATCATTTAATAATATATTTGATGAGAAGACGATGTGCTATAGACACTAGTAGCAATTTGCATCTGAAACACCACAAAAAACAATGAAGCAAATTATTGAAAAAAGATAGCCAGAATACTATCTCTTACCCTTGTGTTCTTTCATTCCATGCTTAGTCTTTGAAGTCTCTCATTGGAGTTTATAATTTCCTAAATAGTGAGTAATACGTGTAGGATTATGCCTACTGAGTCACTTAACAAGGCAACTTGAAGTGTTGTAGTGGCAAATGTCCTGGCTCTTCCAAAACTTGTCACGGAGTAGTGGCCACACTTTGACAGCCTGCTGTAGTTAACATGCTCAGTAATTCTCTTATTAGACTTGGGGGTAACAACCTGCGCCGCAAGACAGGTCTGGGCATCTTCAAGAAGCCAATTAAGGGGAACATTAATGGTGGAAACAGAAAAAGGAGTTTTATTCAATGTGGCCACATTAGGAAGAGGGACAAAGAGATCCAGTGAACCTATCAAGTTCATCTTGATGTGAGATCTAAGTTTAAATCACAGGGGCATGCCTTTACCAACAAGAGATTGTCAGCCCTCATCTTCTCTGTGCCCCTGGCCCTGCTCTGCTTGCTACTTAATCATAACTTAAGTGTTTTCCCTCTGCCATATGCCCTTGCCCTAATGGAGTGTCATCATGGGGCTTAATCCAATTAGGTTCTATGGGCTAAGACTATTTACAAATGTGAACCAAAATAAACTTTTCTTTTTAAAGTTTGATTTCCCTGGTATTTTCACGGAGACAGAAAACTGACATCACACTGATGGGAGACATTCATTTCTTCCTGAGAAGCACAGAGCATGGAGTCCAGATACTGAGAGCATTTAGTGAGGATTCTGTTCAGTTACAGCCAGTAGTAGTGACTGTTTTTTTTTTTTAATTGAAATTTCTGATTTGGAAATTGTCCAGAATTGGCTAGTACAATAGAAAGCAAGGTTAAAAAAGAAAGAAAGAAAGAAAGAAAGAAAGAAAGAAAGAAAGAAAGAAAAGGAAGGAAGGAAGGAAGGAAGAAAGACTCAGGTTGCATTAATCCAGGTTGCAAGGAATTAACATTTTTTAAGTAGAAATGATTTCAGGTGACCCATAAGATTCTATAAAACTTACAGAACAACTTAAGATCAACCTGAACTAGATATCATTAAAATCAATAGATGGAGGCAAGGCCAATGGAACCCAGGCCAGCCCTTACAGTACTCATTTCTTATCCAATCTATATCTGATTACATTTCCCTCACTTATAGAAATCATCCTGTCAGGACCAGTCTCTATTTCTATAGGGTAGCTCTAGAGGCTGTTGGTTACACTCACCAGTGTGGGGGTCACAAACTTTGGTCTTCCTATTTTTACCCACTCAATCGCTTTCTCTCAATTTTAATTACCTGGATGCTGGCATGCTCGATAAGAACTCTGTGGTAGTATCATCTCTAGAAGCCACTTGCTGCAAGGTGAGGCTAGCAAGGATCTGGCCTGATTTCACAATTTTCACACCTTGTAGTGAACAAAGTCTCTGAGTAAGTATGCTTACTTATCCTCTCCAATCAGTTGCAAAATGTAGGGTTAAAAAAAAAAAATCAGAATTAAACCTGGTATTTTCATTTTCATTTATGACCTGTCATTGCTTAAGTTTATCTTTAATCACAAAAATAGGTTATAGTGAATCATGAACTGAACAATGATATAAAGTGTTTGGGAGTTGGAGTTAAATTGTTATAATGTAACTTGGTAAGTTTTCTGGAGTTGTGAGACTTTGGGGCATCATATCTTGGTCACTCTTTTCTGAATGAAGTAATCCTCTGTCATTGAAATTTTTGCCTACTTTAAAGTCATATGACTCCATGAAATTTCTAAGCTCTCTATCATTTTATTTATTGTTATTTTTATTAATTTATTTTCTCATAAATTACATTCTGACCACAGCTTCACCTTCATCTTCTCCCAGTCTCTCCCTCCATCCCCTTCCCCATCCATTCCTCTGTTTCCCAGAAAAGGACCTGTCTCCCAGGGAAAGCAACCAACCATGGCATATCAAGTTACAATAAGACTAGGCACTTCCCCTAAGGCTGAATGGGGCATCCCAGTAGGAGGATAAGGGTCCCCACAGCAGGACAAAGCATCGGAAACAGCCACCACTCCCCCTGTTAGGAGACCCACAAAAACACCAAGCTGTACAACTATAACATATAGGTAGAGGGCTTAGGTTAGATCCATGTAGGTTCCCTGATTGCTGG
Organism: Montemys delectorum; assembly: GCA_019843815.1. NCBI lineage: Eukaryota > Metazoa > Chordata > Mammalia > Rodentia > Muridae > Montemys > Montemys delectorum. The sequence continues at coordinate 25,136 of JADRCD010213791.1, forward strand.
TTTAGTCCCAGTGAGCCCCTATGAGTCCAGGTTTGTTGATTCTGTGGGTTTTCTCAAACATACTTGGCTAAAATTTTTTCCTAATATTATTCTACATTTCTGTATACAGGAGTCTGGCATAATCATCATTAGAGAGGCTCTATCCAGTAGCTGATAGAAGCAGATGCAGAGACTCATAGTCAAACATTAGTGACTACGGTGAACTCTGCAGAAAAGGAGGAAGGATTATAGGAGCCAAACTGATCAAGGTCACCATCATTTTAAATGACGGGCTTTGGAAAGATTTTGTGTTCTAATTGGATCATTTAAAACCAAGGGTTTGGAGTCTGAACACTCCAGTAATCTCTACTTGAGGGGCCAAAACTTAAGACAGACACACCTCTGGGACAGAGGCAAGCAGATTTCTGCTGCTTCCATTTTTTGCTCTGTGTGACTAACCAAAATGCTCTTTGTCCCATGCTCAGAGTCAGAGACATCACTGCCACGCAGCACACAGATTTATAACTCTGGCCAAAGGTTTCAGCAAATACAGATTTCTTCAGTCTGAAGTTCACCTGTGTCTGTGCTCTCTGAAACTAAAACAGAACATTTTTTATCCAAATCTCTCTTACCTCAAAACGTTGGGTGACGGGACTAAGAGCTGCCAAAGAACTTACAGCATTGGTGATAATGTATGGTATTGCCCTGGAGTTACCCATGGCTTTTATCTATCAGTCTCTTTTCAAAGTGAGATAGTGTCAATACGGACACAGACAGACAAGAACAAAGGAACAATGTCCATTACAATGCTTCCTGAGTGTAAATAGAAAGATTATGACTCAAGGAGTTAATGAAAATGAGCCTCTTGTTTAGAATATTATATTACAATTGGCAAAGCTTTTTTTTTTTTTTTTTGAGAAAGAATGAGTTAAAACAAACACAAAATCAGAACAAGTCCTGGGCAGTCTGTGGATTTCACATCATGATCCAGGTACATGCTTGATATATTAATCATAATCTTTCATGACTGTTTTGCCTTGTCCCTCCAGCCCAACTCCTCCCAGAAAGATAAGGAGCAGGAAAGGTACATGACCTAGTCAGGCCCCTGAACGTATCCCCGAAACATTTGGTTCTTTAACATCTAATACAAACATGACTGGAGTAATAGTTTACTCTCATCCTTGTGCCCGTTTGCAGGGATATGTTGACTGTATGAAGTCCATAGGACAATAGCATTTGAAAAGTGGTTTACTGGAAGTCACTACAATGAGGCCATCTTCACTTTTTTGATGAATTCTACATAAGGCATCTAGTCTGGAGACTAGTCTCCACATTAGTGGGAGTCAGTAATAGAAGACATTTTGTTTTACTACAAGGCCTTGAAGCAAAGTCCAGGAATGGGGTTAATCTTTGTGTTGCTTTGTCTGGGAAGGAGCCAATTGCCCTAGGGAGAACCTGAAAATGAAACACCATCCACCCAAGATGGGAAAATATTCCCGGCCATTCCTATAAACTTTGATAAGACACTGTCGATAAGCAAAAGTCACATGGATGGCAGAAAGTTTCAGTTCCTGGGAAGTTCACTGTCTAGTGAGCACATGAAATCAGAGACTTGAATATATAAGTTGAAGGATTATGGAAGAGTGCTCTCAGCCCTTCCAAAGTCACCAACCAGGGAGATCAGGACTGCCATTAGACAGAACAAAGTCAGTGTATTGTCAACACAGCTTGCCATTAGGCATTGAAAAAAGCTAGAGAGAGCACAGTCAAAACAACTTGTCTAAAGCTCACGAAAGTTTCCAAATAAATAGAACTTACTCTAGAGATGTTTTAAACATCTCTGCTCTCTGCCTAGCCTCTAAGCATCCCTCTGTATCACAGGTAAATGGAAGGAGGGCTGGAAACAAGGCTCCTTTACATACAGCTTGGTGCTTCAGTTTTGTCATTTTTAATTACAGTCATGGAAGAGTAGTATGACCAGCCAGTGCATGTCTACTATAATCTGCAATGATCTGACCAGAAAAACACATTTCCATCTCTTTCTGACACATCGTTGGGAACCTTCCAATGCCTCTCTTCTAGTGCTTTAGAATCTCCTTAAATTGCTGTCATCTATAGGGTGTCACTGTTTCAAACCTACATAACACTGAGCAGTTTCCTGAGTGGACATTTTTCACTGTGTTTTCTTTTACAAGTCAGTTCTTTCTTGTCTCCAAAAAGAGTTTTGGCTTGTCTCAGGCAATTCAACGCCATTTCTTTCTAGCCACTCAAATTCTTTAATTTCATGAGATACAGGTCTGTGTGTGTGTGTGTGTGTGTGTGTGTGTGTGTGTGTGTGTATGTGTATTAAAAATCAGGATTCATTGTGGACTTCTGCCTGACATAAAACTCATTATGTAGACCAGGGTGGTTTTGAACTCAAAAATTAGTCCCCCAACTTCCTGATAGGATTAAAGGCCTATGTTACTACACCTGGCTCATAAGGACTTTTTTGTTTGTTTGTTTGCTTTTCAAGACAGGGTTTCTCTGTATAGCCCTGGCTGCCCTGGAACTCACTTTGTAGATCAAGCTGGCCTCGAACTCAGAAATCCACCTGCCTCTGCCTCCCAAGTGCTGGGATTAAAGGCATGCGCCACTACTGCCTGGTTTCATAGCAACTTTTGATACTTCCTTTGCTTTACATGATGTGAGATTTTACTTCACTAAACATTTGTCCCTGCCTTCTCCTTTCCACACACTTGATGTCCTGAACATCTAAGATTGATCACTGTGAACCTGAGTGTTTCTTTTGATATGAGCCCTCATTTTATACCCCAAAACCCAGAAGGATATTCATTTATTATAAAGCTGGCCTGATCTGTTAGTGCCTTTAGAAGTGGAGAATGGGCCCAGAGACTGCTGGGAGAGCTCATGATCCTAAAAGCACAGACATCTTCTAACACTGCCCAGATTACTTATGCTCCTTGACTCACTACCCAGGGCAATCTGACCAGCTTACTTTGTGATAGAATGAGGGTGGGTGTTAGAAATGTCTTTTCCTATTAATCTTTTCTTTTAGGCAGTGATCATGTGACCACTATTTTGGGGAAGGAGAATTTAAGAGGTGGCAAGAATCAAGTATTGCAAGAATGGGTCCTGTCAGTGTGGACTGGGGGTCACTCCAAAGGTGTCTCCATATGTATGTACTGCTCTGTAATCTGTTAGAGTGAGAGGAGTTTGTTGAATTAGGACTGACTTCCAGAGTTTTCAGCCATGTTTGGACACAGGCACAGGCCATATCAGTTATTCTGTAAAAGAGGAGGTGATGAATAGCAGAAAGGTTATTTTGGAATAATGTTTTCAAAATCGACTTCCAGGGCTGGGGAGTTAGATCACTATGTAAAGTGTCACATGGTAAGAGATGGGAGTTCAGATCCCCAGCATTCATGTACAAGCCAGGCTTGTCAATATGTGCCTATAATCCCAGCACTAGGATCTTATTGACTAACTCTAGCCAATCAGAGAGCTCAATGATAGACCTTGCTTGTTTTTTTTTTTTTTTTTAAATGAAGTGGAGAACAGTTGAAGATGATGCTTGACACTAACCTCTGGCTGGCACACACACACACACACACACACATACACAGCCCACAAACTACTTCTAGTTCAAAAATATATATCGTGCACCAATTAGTATGCTTAAACATATTTTATCATTGAGTCTACTAATATGATAGAATTTACAATCACATATTTTAGTTTAGATATAATTCATTTAACATGTAATTTATGCAAGTAAGGTACATAGCTAATTTTTTTTTAGCATAGGCACAGAATTGTACAATTATCACCACCGTTTAACTTTAGAATCTTTCCATTACCTTCAGAAGAAATCCTGTATCTAATAGCTATCATCACCAACTTTCTCTCGCACCATTCACCTCAGCCTTGGGCAACCATTAATATAGTTTCTGCTCCATGGAGTTTTCTATTCTGGGCACTTCAGGTAAATAGAATCAGATGGTCTTTTTTTTTGTAATCCTCTTGGTATCAGTTTAAAGTTCTTTGGGGCTGTAGAGCATATCACTAGTTTTATTCTTTTAATTACTAAGTAGTTTTCTATTGTATAGTTATTCTACCTATCTACAGCATATTTTGCTTATCCATTCACCAACAAAAGAACATCTGGGTTATTTCCACCTTTCGGCTATTAATACTACTACGACTAGCATTTGAATATAACTGTGTGGACATGCTTTGGTTTCTCTTGGGGAAAAAGAAATGGCATTCTGGGTTATATGCTATCTATGCGTTTAATCTTCTAAGAATTGATTAAAAAAAACCAAGTGAACAAGTCCACAGGGAAAACTTTTTATAAGAAATTTTTACGGGCTGACATTCAGAGAAGGTCATTACTGGGACTGACACAAGACTGTCCAGACAGGTTGTTTCAACTTTGGCAACCTGGACGTCAAAGATAGTTAACAAAACTGTTTCCAAGGCAACCCTTAGAAAACAAAAGTGCAAGCAGATTTCTCTTTGGTCTCAACATCCTAAGGTTATTCTCTGAGGCAGGAAAAGGCAGGAAGATTTTTATAATCTTACACTTTAGTTTGACATAACAGATCTCAGAAGCACTTAAGGGGAAATTGTATAGACTGTACTGCTTACAGGAGGACCTGAGGTAAATTTGTGCTGTCTAATATAATGGCCACTAGTCATATAAAACTTTAAAATTAAATTCATCAGTTGAGGGGCATCTGGGTTGTTTCCAGTTTTTGGCTATTACAAATACAGCTGCTATGAACATAGTTGAGCAAGGTATGTCGAACCGTCTTTGGGGTATATGTCCAGGAGTAGTATATCTGGGTCTTGGGGTAGAACTATTCCCAGTTTTCTGAGAAACTGCCAAATTTATTTCCAAAGTGGCTCTATAAGCTTACGTTCCCACTAGCAATGAAAGAGTGTTCCCCTTGCAACATCCCAGCCAGAATGTGATGTTGTTTGACCTTAGCCATTCTAACAGGTACAAGATGGAGTCTCAGAGTTGTTTTGATTTGTATTTCTCTTATCGCTAAGGATATTAAACATTTTTAAGTGCTTCCTAGCCATTAGAGATTCCTCTCTTGAGAATTATCTCTTTATCTCTGTACCTTATTTTTTAATTGGGTTATTTGGTTTGTTGATGTCTAATTTCTTGAATTCTTTATTTATTTTGGATATTAGCCTTCTGTCAGATGTAGGGTTGGAGAAAATCTTTTCCCATTCTGTAGGCTGCCTTTTTTGTCCTATTGAATGTCCTTTGCCTTACAGAAGCTTTTCAGTTTCACGAGGCTCCATTTATTAATTGTTGATTTTAGTGCCTGAGCTGTTGGTGTTCTTATGTTCAAGAAGTTGTCTCCAGTGCCAATGTGTTCAAAGCTGTTCCCTACATTCTCTTCTATCAGATTTAGTGTATCTGGTTTTATGTTGAGGTCTTTGCTCCAATTTGACTTGAGTTTTGTGCAGGGTGATTGATATAGATCAATTTGAATTCTTCGACATGCAAGCATCCACTTGGACCAGCACCATTTGTTGAAGATGCTGTCTTTTCCTCCAGTGTATGATTTTGGCTTCTTTGTCAAAAATCAAGTGTCCATATGTGTGTGGGTTTATTTCGGGGTCTTCTATTCAATTCCATTGATTAATCTGTCTGTTCCTATACCAATACCATGCAGTTTTTATTACTATTGCTCTGTAGTACATCCTGAGACCAGAAATGGTGATTCCTCTAGAAGTTCCTTTATTGTACAGTTTTTTTTAGCAGTCCTTTTTTTTAAATTTTGTTTTGTTTTTCTTTGTTGTTCTGTATGAAGATGAGTATTGTTCTTTCAAGGCCTGTAAAGACTTGTGTTGGAATTTTGGTGGGAATTACAAAGACAGCGTGGTACATTTACACAATGGAATACTACTCAGATATTAAAAACAATATCATGAAATTTGCAGGTAAATGGACGGAACTAGAAGAGATCATCCTGATTGTGGTAACCCAGACCTAGAAAGACAAACATGGTATGTACTTACTTATAATTGGATATTAGCCATAGGGTAACCATGCTATAATCCACAGACCCAAGGAAGCTAAGTAATAAGGAGGGTCCAAAGGAGGGTTCTTGAATCTCACTGAGAAGGGGAAATAAAATAGACATCGTGGGTAGATGGAGGGAAGGAACTGTATGGAACACAGGATGGAGGGACAGGGTGGAGAGGGGAACAGGAGGGAACAATCATGGATTCAAAGAGGGAGAGATTGTTAGGAAAGACAACTGGGGAGCATCTCTGGGGAAAGCCACAAACCTAGGACAATGGAAAACCCCAGAAATCTATGAAGGTGACTCTAGCTAAGACTCCTAGCAATAGGGGATATAGAACCTGAAACTGTTACCTCCTGTAACCAGGCAAGACTTCCAATGGAGGGATGAGGACACCACCCCAATCACAGAAATCTTTGACCCACAATTTTTCCTTTACAGGATGTGCAGGGATAAAGAAGGAACAGAAATTGATGGAATAGCCAACCAATGACTGGCCCAACTTGAGACCCATGACATGGGAAAGAGCCCACCCCTGACACTAGTATTGATATTCTGCTGTAATTGCAGACAGGAGTCTAGCATAGCTGTCCTTGGAGCGGCTTCATCCAGCAACTAATGGAAACAGATGCAAAGACCCACAGCCTAATATTAGGTAGAACTTGAGGAATCTTGTGGAAGATGGGGAGGAAGGATTGAAGAACCCAGAGAGGTCAAGGATCCCACAAGAAAACCTACAGAATTAACTAACCTGGGCCTACAAGGGCTCACAGATACTGAACCATCAACCAAAGAGCATGCATGGGATGGACCTAGGCCCCTTACACATATGTGACAGATGTGCAGCTTGGTCTTCCTGTGGGACTCCTAACAGCATGAGCAGGGGGCTGTCCCTGACTCTATTGCCTGCCTTTGGATCCTTTCTCCTAACTGGACTGCCTTGTCTAGCCTCAAAAGAAGAAAGTGCACCACCCAGTCCTACTGCAGTTTAGATGCCAAGGTAGGTTGACATCCAAGGGAGGCCTCCTCTTTGAGGAGAAAAGAAGGGGAGTATGGGGGGAGGTGAGGTGAGAGGGAGGGACTGGGAGAAGAGGAGGGGAAGTTGAGAATGGGATGTAAAGAAATCAGTTATATAATAATGCAAAATAAATAATTAATAAAAATTAAATTCATTAAAATAAAATGAAACAAAATTTGGTTCCCTGTAGTGCTGGTCACATTTTGAGTGCCTTGTAGCCAGGTGGTGTTTGTGATACAAGTACAGGACAGAGCCGATAAAGCCATTCCTCTTCTGCAGTGAGCATCCCCAGGGAGCATTGTTTAATGGAAATTGCATTACTAACTGATGGTAATTTTATCCCCCAGGGGGAAAAGGCAATGCCTGGGGACATCTTACTCTGTATAACTCAAAAGAAATAAGTACTCCTGAATGGAGGCTAGGGATGCTGCTAAACATTGTGCAACACTGGGCGGGATACTTCCAGAACAATTGGTCATCTTCAATAGTCAGTAGTGTCCAGAATAAGTGATAATGTCTAAACAGGGTCAGATTAATCAAAAGATGGAAGGTGGGCTGGGGAGATGGCTCAGTTGGTAAAATGCTTACCTTACAAGCATCAGGGCTTGAGTTCAAGTACCAGAACCCATAAAAAAATGCTAGATATGCTGGGGGTGTGCTTGTAATGCCAGTGTTGGGGGAGGGCAGAGATAGGTGCACCACTGGGGCTCACTATCAAGCTCAGCCTAGCATAATCAGTGAGTCCTAGACAAATCAAAGAACCTGTCTCTAAGGAGGTAGATGGTATTCTTGAGGATGACACCCAAGATTGTCCCTGGCCTCCAAATGTGCTCTCTGAACATCCAAGTCCTTTTTCCCACTTACACAGATGTAAAACACCAATATTGAGAAAACCAGTGGGTCATATTTTAAAAAATCTACATACCTGGCTTCCACCTTGAAATATGAACACTATGAAATATGAACAGAATTTAGGGGTCTATGTAGTTTTCCGAGTGTCTCTTAGGATCAACCAGATTAAAGAACTGCTGCATTAGATTGAACCTCTCAGTTCTCAGAGTAAAATCACCTGGTAAACATTAGCAGTACTCCCAGAATAAGTTAATGATTCCAAGGCCATTACATCTTCTGTTTAATTTCTGCAATTACTTCTCTCTCAATTAATGGGGTCATTAAGCACTTAAGACTTGCATTAATTTCCCTCCTCTCTCTTTCACGTCTTTCATTCTGCATAAATCTAGCTTGCAAATGATTACATCTTGTTAAATAGTGTACACTTTCTGTTTATAAACAGAACAAATGACCTAGAAAATGTTTGGCAGCTGTCTTTGTTCACTGGAGTTTAACAAAAAAATAGCGGAGCAGACAGGAACACTCGCTCTGTAGGTGGCGTGGCAACACATGCTACGGTCCATTCCTTTGCTACCAGATAACTCAGGGCTGGTAAGTGAGACTTACTCTGAATGACTTTAAGATGCGTATTGAAAAGTCAGTATAATACTATGGAACGTTAAAAGTACTTACGTGGATTATGTTTGTAATTAACATGATTTTCCTTCCACCTTACTGATGCCGCTGTAGTGAAGTATGAAGTAGAGATATGGCATTCTCTTATGACACTTAAAAGGTCCCATAGTACAGAGACAGAAATGAGGCACAAAGCCAGACAACTGAAGGAACGAGCTGAGTGCTCTCAAAGGAGGAGGAAGGTTGGGCAAAGTTTCTTCCAGATAGAGACCGGGAAATGCCCATGGAAGTAGCTACATTTTAACTTCTTCCATCCAAACTCTGTTTGCTAGGGCCTGCTTTGTGCTCCGCCCAGCATGCCAGCAGGAGCTGCCACCCCTCTGCTTATGCGATCAATCATCCTGGAGTCTAGACAGTCAATGCATAGTTATTTACTCTGTAGCTACTTACCATGTGCAGAGAATACAGATAGACAGGCAAGACAGACAACTAGGCTTCAAAGTGGTGTCTTAAGATGGGTGAAAGATATAGTACAGCTAATTTCCTTTTGGTTTTCGTATCAACTTTTTTTTTTGTTTTTTTTTTTTTTTGCTTTTAATTAGATATTTTCTTTATTTACATGTCATATGATTTCTCCTTTCCCAGTTTCCCCTCCAAAAAACAAACAAACAAACAAACAAACAAACAAAACCAACAAGAACAAATCCCTGTTGCCTCCCCCTCCCCATGCCTGCCACCCCACCCTCTCTCACTTATTGGCCCTGGCATTCCCCTACACTGGGGCACAGAACCTTCACAGGGCCAAGGGCCTCTCCTCCCATTGATGATCAACTTTGTCATATCAACTTTTAAAGGCACAGACATTTCATTTGCCTGGTGAGGGTCATAGGGCATTTGCTCACCCGTAGCAATGATTAATCAGGCCGTGGAATAAACAGCAGCTATTTAGTGACAGGCTGCAACCGTCTATTGGGAAGTAGTCTTAATTCTGACCTCTATTATCAGAAAAAAAAAGGGCCCAACAATCTACAAGCACAATTCTCAGTTTATTAATGTCTCTTAAAATTTTCTGGGCCAGCGAGATGGCTCATTTGGTAAAGTATTTGGCACTGCATAAGCTTGATGACCTGAGTTCAATCCCTGGAACCCACATAAAGGTCAAAGGAGAGAAATGACTTCATAGAGTGTCCTTCTGACCACCTCACCATGGTATTTATGACTCTGCTCTCTGTCTCTGTCTCTGTCTCCCTCTCTCCCTCTCTCCCTCTCCCTCCCCCATCTCTCTCTCTCTCTCACACACATGTACTAACACTAATAATAAAAAGTTAAAAAAATAAAAGTCTCCTGATAGAACTAATATGTGTGCCTCTTCTGTGACTAGTATGACTGCCACTTCTGAGATTGTTTTTTTCAGGAATACAATCACTATCCTGCACTCATGTGTTAAATTTTTAGTCATAGCTGCCTCTCATCATTTTTCAAATTGTTATTAAGCATACAGATTATCCTTAACATATGCAGTAAACCTGTCCTTTTTCAGCATCCAGTTGTAGAAGTTCTGACAAATGAAGTGTTGTGTGGCTGCCATAAGATAAAGAAGAGTCATCTCATCCCTGAAGCCCCCCCACTCATGTTGCTATTACTCGTCAAATCATCCTTACCTCGCCCTATTGCAATGGCTGACATGTTCTCTGTCCTAACTTTCTAGACCATCTTAGGTGAAACTATGACAGGTTAGCTTTTACTTTGGCTTGTGTGTATTGTAGAGATGGCATTTCTATTCCTCAGGATGTTCTTCATTTATACTTATCTCTTCCATTGCTCTCTTTCTTGGTTTCTTCTTTGTCTTTCTACATACCTCACAGTCTTCCCTGTATGTGCCTTGCTTTCTCTCCCCCTAAGATTCTGCAATTTAGAGAAAACATGGTTTTATGTAAGAACTGCCTTACAGTTCAGAGGTTTAGTCAGTGAGGTTTAGGCTCACTATAGTGGGAAGCATGGTGACATACAGGCAGGGGGGTAGCTGAGAGTTCTATATCTGGATCTGCAGGCAGCAGGAAGACAGCATGAAAATGGGCCTGGATTGAACATCTGAAACCTCAAAGCCCACCCCTCAGTGACACACTTCCTCCAACGAGGCCACACCTCCTAAGAGTACCACTCCCTATGAGCCTCTGGGGGCCATTTTGATTCAAACCATCACTTACTTTAACTATATTTACTCCTCATAAGTTTTCCTTTCTTTTCCATCTTCCTATTATTTCCTTTCCTTCGCATAATCTCATTTCTATTTTCATGTCATATATACACATGTGTGCTCATATATAAGATTTTGTGTATTTACATAAGATTTAGGATCCATAAATGAGAGAAACCATACAATATTTGCCTTGCTGCATCTGTTTATGTTGATTTACCTGATGATCTCTAGTTGCATCTACTTTCATGCAAATTGGATAATTCTATTCTTTGTGATTGAATGAACCTTTATTGTGTAGATGTACCACAATTTCTTTAACTACTCTTGTGTTGAAGGACAGCTACATTGACACTATAACTTGGCTAATGTGAACATGAGGTGTATATGTGCAGCTCACACTGAAGGCCTTGGCCTGTTCAGGCAAGTTAAACATTTAAGAACAGAGGAACTATATAACATGCAATGCACTATAGAGAAATTCTAACTAAAAGTATAGAAAGTAAGGATTTGGCTTATAGAAAAATAAGGATCTGGTTTGGAGTTGGGGGTATCTCAGTAAGAGGACAGTAGCCCAGGATATAAAAGGCCCTGGGTTCCATTGCAAGCATCCTAGCCTCTCTCTCTCTCTCTCTCTCTCTCTCTCTCTCTCTCTCTCTCTCTCTCTCTCTCTCTCCACACACACACACACACACACACACACACACACACACACACACACAC
>JADRCD010213791.1:36579-49454 GCA_019843815.1 Montemys delectorum
CACACACACACACACACACACACACACACACACACACACACACACACGGGAGAGAGGCAGACAGACAGAGAGACAGAGACAGACAGAGACAGAGAAAGAGACAGAGAGAGGCAGAGACAGAGAGACAGAGAGACAGTGACAGAGACAGAGGATGGTGGTAATCAGAAAAACCAAGAGAACTAGTTAAATGTACTAAAGACCAGCAATGTGATTCCAACTCAGCAGCAGAGTATTTTATTGACACATGCAATGCGGCCATGACTTCAATCCTTGGTACTGGGGAAAAAAGTCAGTAAGTTAAATAAATTGAGACCACTTAATCCTTGACAGTTGTGGGTATAAAATCACTTCCAGGGTGTAAAGTGATTATCTGTTGCCAAAGTTGTTTTGTATCAATAATACTAAACTTTGCACATTCTTGCCAGATGCTTATGTATGTATTTTTGGCTACTCACTGGACTTCATATTTTATATTTGATCCAACTTACCTTGATATTTTTAGAAGGCACAGAAAACATGAAAATAGCTGCTCTGCTTTGTAATCAGGAATGGGTCGATGTGCATGGGAAATGTTTCCTGCCTTTGTACATGTGCTACCTTTGCCTGGCTACTTCAAAGACTTCATCTTTGTTTTCCATCACCATCAGGCCATATAGTAATGTCTACTTTGGACTTCTGTAATCCCTAGCACAAGTGGGCCAACAGTATATATTATTTATTGCAATTCAATTTCCAGCTTCTAAAAGAATTCTTCTCTACAAAGATCACAATGACTTTCCAAGGAAATTAATTTGATTTTAAAAATGTTTACTTGTATTTTGTCTTATTTCCCTGCAACTCTAAATCATAGATATTCTAGGAAAGTTAACTACTCTTCAATTTCCACTTGACAAGGTTGCCAGAATGTATGAATTAAATCACCTCACTTCCTGAATATTTTCACAAAGAGGCTGGCCTGCTGTCGTCTGTGTGCTGCCCTTATGGAGAGATGACCATTTTTGTCCCATTGGAGAGGTAGATATAGATCTAAATGACATTTAAGATTGTTTCTCTTAACTGTCGGACAAGATGTTTGAAGAAGCTTTGCTTGCAAAATGAACCAAATGACAGAGATTTTCAGTTAGGAATCAGAAGGAAAGAGAAGAAAATCTGACAGGAGAATGCATGGATGTGAGAGTGACCCTAGTGGAAGAAGAAATGAGTTGCGGAGCAAGAAGCTTTCGTCTTCTGTGCCTGCTCAGGGAATTCTGATACAGCTGTATGCAGCCTAAGATCTCAAGTGGCTCCTGGCAAACCAGTGAGACAGAACAAAGGACCCAAGACTGGGGTGATGGCTGATTTGCTTCCTCTGTCTTCATGGAAAATCGCCTCTCCCCTACAGCGTCACAGGCAAGCAAATTAGAATCTACAGGATAGCGCAATCAATCTCCCATTTGACCCTTAATTATGTAACCTAACCCTTATTGGCTGAAAATTGTATTTAAGTTTTATACTAAACAATAAAATTAGATCTGCACACTGATGCTGGTCTCTGGGGTCTGAAGTCTCTGTGGGCCCAGTCCCTGCTGTCCCCCCAACCCCCAGTTCTCATCCCAATTCTAACAGGAGAGGAACATAAAAGGATGTGCATAAAATATGAGACTATGTTTAAGTCACTGTACTTGCCCTGGCCATGGGCACTGTGGGACTTTGGGGATAAAGAGAAAGGCAAGAGACCATGCCTCAAAGTCCATGGGGTGTTAGAAATACCTCAGGAATTTTCTTTGAGAATTTATAGTAGAAAATAGAAAGACAGACTAGAGCTTAGGGGTAGGAGAAGGGTAGAAGTTGAAAATAGAGGGGTGAAGCTGGCCTTATCCATACCATAACAGGGCATACTTATGTTGCCCTGTTGAATGAGGAAGAGTTGTGTGAACAGGAAATGGAGCAGAGCTGTTGATGGATGGGTGGGCCTTAGAGAGCGGGTAGTACAGGAGCTCATAGGGCACAGTGGAGAAGAGGACCTGAATATTTGGGCCAAGTCTCTCCAGAAGGGAGGACATTCTGAATGAGGACAATGCTTTGGGGTGAGGACATATAATGAATTGGAAACTATGCTGTCCTTCAATGTACTTGTTCTTTGGTTGAGATGTTAAACTGTGTCTACTTAATGTTATAGCTACACTGTACTGACTCATTGCTAGCCCACTGCTTATAGTTTGCTGTGGATGAGAAAAGATTGGGTGTGGGAAAGGGGAATGCCAAAGCACAGGAAGAGGCAGTGTGCTGGCGTCAGAGATTCTCTTCTTTCTAAACTGTACCAAGAAACACACTGCCACAGGTATTGGATGGTCTATCCTTCCCTGCATACCCACTGAAAAGGCAATGATGAATTTTAACTGCACCATAAGTAGAAATAATATCTCCTTTTAAGTAGCAAGGTGACTTTGCCCCTTCCAGTAAAACAGTCACTAGCAAAGTCAGTGCTGCCTTCTGGTGGCAAGACAGAAAACCTTGTGTAAGACAAAAAGTGTCTTTAATTTGCCCTTTGAAAAGGCCCTATGCATGGAATTCACCTTGATCATATCCAACTTCCCTCCCCAACTGGCTCCAATTCTCCTTGGGCTTTCCTAGCATGGCTCCCTCCCAGCTTCATCATGTTCTTTTAAACAAATGTTATTGAATCCAATTAAGATTGCCTGTATGCCCATGCACGGGGGCATAGCAATCTACCAATAGGTACACATTCCCTGAAAAAAACATTACCACAGCTTCTGTAAGTCCCAGCATGGCACAGCCATGTTGCCCATAAGACAGTATTTCACACAATTACTCTTCATTCTCTTTTATTTTTTTCTGCCCATCTTCTATGATGTGTAAATATAAGAGAATGTCTTATTATTGCTATTACTTCTTTGAGAATTTTATACAATGTATTTTGCTCATATCCAACTACTGTCCCCTTAACCATCCAGCTTTGTGGTCTCATTTATTCAGAAAAATCAACTATGAAGTCCTATTTCTGTTTATATACTTCTGGTGGGTGGGCATCCATGGGAGTATGGTTGACCTATGAGTGACCACACACTTAAAATAAAATTGACTCTCCCTCTCCTGGCAGCTATCAGTTGCCAATAGCGCTCCATATAAGGGTATGAATTTGTACCTACCTCCTTGATGGGATTTTGTCTGGTTTGAACTTGTGTGGCTTTTGTGTAACAACTGCTGTGGGTTCATATGAGCCCTGTGTCTGAAAAGCACCATTTCTTTGTAGTCACCTACTGCCTCTGGATCTCCCAATCTTTCTGCTTACTTTAAAAAAAAACCAGCCATCAGTTAATTTAGTTAGGTCTACCATTCTAGAAGGTGGGGAGAAGTCACATATAACTGTAGGCTGTTGGACCATGGGAGGTAGAGGAAATACATTTGCAGCTGTGACCAAACTATGTAACATGTTGGGTGTGGAGCAGTTAGATAAATTTTTAAGCTGGGAAAGAACAAAATAAAATTAATGTTTCAATGACAGGCTATGAGAAGAGCTGTATTGACTGCTTGTTTCTCATTGGGTACTGAGATGAAGAATTTTACCTACTACCAAAAATTTGTGTGCTAAGGAAATCATTCCTTTGAGAAGAAAGTGGGTAACAGCAGTCAGATGCTCTGTGTTATCGACTCAGTTTAGCAAATCAGGCTTATATTTATTTTTACTTTTATAAAACATTGCTCCCTGGGGAAAATGGAGGAAAAGAGAGAGGAGAAAACTTGCAAACACAAGGAACACCTGTGGTCGTCACCAAGCTGTCCATCAACTGGTATTTACCACAGTTGCTTCCCTGCTCTATGCCTGGGTAAACCAGAACTCCCAGAACTATAAATACAACCTATGCATGAATGTATTTGCCTCTGCAATCACTCATTTAGATTCACAGAGGATAGACAATGCGTTTGGTATTGTTTCTATAAGTCTTGTTGCTGGAGAAACAAATATAAATTAATAACATTAATAACTATGTCCTTACTTGTTATCACAGGTGAGAGACACTATTAAGGTGAGAAAGCATGATTGAATTTAGTGATCCTTAAATTCTTGTATCTATAATGATTGATTGATGGGTCACACAGATACCTGTATTTTTTATAAGTACTAAGATTAGACTACTTGCCTTGAAAAATAATTTTCTATTTATGTATTAGTATTATCTATTTTCTTAATTCCTGAACAGCTTGACAAGAATCCCCATAAAAATTACCAAATTGCCTGTTTTACCCTTTTTACAAGTGCCTTATTTAAAGGATAGATTCAAAAATATACTATTATCTTCCATATGCCTTTTCCCAACCCTTTTTATTTCAGTGATATATGACATCACACAGTATATTGCATTCATCTGCAACATACAGTTAGCGAACTTTTAGCAGGTAGACACTGGCAACAATCAGATCTTGAGTATCATCTGTTTATATACTTTATTTTGTACTGTTCATTTATACACAATCATCAATTTGGGGTATATAGCCTATATAAGATCAGGTACTCCTGCTCTTAAATCCTTTGCCTACATTCTTGGGTTTTCTATAATAGAGTTATCCCTCAGGCATATTGTATTGGTTCTAAAAACCATCAAAGAGATGGATGACAACAGTATCTTTACTTTTACTAGAGTTGCCAGAGAAAACAAGAATTCTCAGTTAAATTTGTATCCCAGGAAAATAGCCCACAGTGTTTTAATAATGTATTTATACCAAATTATTGTCTGCTTATCTGACATCCAAATTTAATTGTACCCTGTATTTTTACTTGCTAAATTTGGTAACTATCCTCTTGCTTGGCTGTATAGCATGTCTATTAACAACTCAACATGTGCCAGGGCATGTTGTTTCTAATGCTGTGTTTGCCTCTCACAGAATTCAAACAATATAGTGTAAGTCACAAGAATTTTTGCTGATGTGAATATTTGGAATAACTGTCTATTTGGTATCTGAGGGAAATTTATACTCTGGGGATATGAACAATAATACTCAGAGACGGCAGAAACATATTTTGATTTTGTGAACTGTAGATGGGCAACGCAGGAAGGAAAGGAAAACATGAGACCTGACCAAGTGTTTCTGGCCTGCAGTTGCCTTGGTTTCTTAGGTAGACTATTATCATTAAAGAGTACACACAAAATGCCAGAATCTAGGGGCTGAGTCCTTTAAATTATTTTGATTCCCTTTGGGTATTGCACTTTACCCAGACTCAGAAGTCTTTTTTGGCAGAGATAGCTTTTATATTGGCATTTGGAGTATGAATCTAAATCTGATGAAGTTTTGGGGGTGCATTGCTCATAAGATCTTCTCAGAGACTCTTTTCAGCAGATTTCAATAAGGAAAGCATAGTAAAGTAGGAGATCACAGAATGTGCAAGCCCATGTAGTATTTATGACAAAGCTAAAGACATTGGTTTTAGAATATTAAAATTTAGCTTTGTCTAGAAGTGCTTGCTGACTAGTATCTTGATATAGCTGTCTCCTGAGAGCCTCTGCCAGAGCCTGATAAATACAGAAGTGGATGCTTGCAGCTAACCATTGTATTGAATACCGTCCCCAATGGAGGAGTTAGAGAAAGGACTGAAGGAGCAGAAGGGCTTTGCAACCCCATAGGAAGAACAATAATACCAACCAACCATACCTCCCCAAAGCTTCCAGGGACTAAACCACTAACCAAAGAGTACACATGGTGGGACTCATGGCTCCAGCCACATATGTAGCAGAAGATGGCCTTGTCTGGCATCAATGGGAGGAGAGGCCCTTGGTTCTGTGAAGGCTCTATGTCCCAGTGTAGGGGAATGCAAAGGCAGGGAGGCTGGAGTGTGTGTGTGTGTGTGTGTGTGTGTGTGTGTGTGTGTGTGTGATTCCCTCATAGAATCAGAGAGAGGGAGGATGGAATAGGGGGTTTCCAGAGGGGAGACTAGGAAAGGGGATAACATTTGCAATGTAAATAAATAAAATATCCAATTTAAAAAAAAGAAAAAAGAAATCTAACAACTACCCACCCCCCCCAAAGGAAATTGTTAAATACATTTTTCAGGAAACAAAATGTTTAAGATGAAAATAAAAATTCAATTGAAACAGATAAAACCAAACTATTGAACAAATTCAAAGAAATAGAAAAAGGCAATGATAGCCAAGGAAAGAAACATGAAATGAGAAACAGAGTAACAAGCACATGTCCATAAAAAGGGAAATGATACAAACAAAATACAGAATAAAGTTGGAAACAGTCACACACATTAGAATAAATAATGGAATTATGAAAACTATGCTGATAAAATAAAAACCTAGAGAAATGTATAAATCGATAGTAGTTACTCTTTTCACTAATCTTTTTGATCAACTATTAGGCAAAAAGAGAACCAAAGTGATACCCCTTTCCCCACAGTGGTGTGACACACCCATATAAGCTATGCCCAGACTGTTCAACCTGCCAGTCCATCCTTACACCACCCCCTGAGGCTTAAGGACGCCCATCTGGAGTTCAGATGGCTCAGGGCGACCTCCACTGTGTGTGCAGCCGGTGAGATGAATCCTCCCTCGTGCAGCTTGTCAGCCTCCTTCTTTGCACGTGGCCTCAGGTTCAGCAGCTGGGCATCCTCGGGTCACAAGGGGCACGAGCAAGCCCAGAGCTCGCTGCCATCTTGGTCCCTGGCGGTGTTCCCAAAAGAGGGGCCTGGCCTGCTCTGTGGTTGTTGGTAAGTTTAGTCTCTACTCATGGTCACCCTGTGTCTTGCCTCCTTTCTCTCTTTCTGCCCTGCCCCTCAATCCCGTGTCTTTTCACTTCCCGGGGCAACGGCTTTCCACGGTCCAGAGATCCCTTTGGGTCCTTACCCTTCGGCCGCCAACGGTGGTTGCAGAGTCTCTCTGGGGCCCACTCCCCACCAACCCTGCTGTTAAGTCCTTTCTTAAGGTGTGGGATTCAAAGACACAGGGAGAATGAGTGTATGAAGTACTGTTTGAGGGTCTTATCATTTCTTTTTAAGTTATTTAATCGTAATTAATACACATTTAAAAAATATAGCCCCCTCCCAACCATCCCCTGTCCATTTTGGAATTAAAAACAAACAAGCAAATCCATTACAGCATGTCTGCTAAACCAGAGAGTAAAATGAGAGTGCCTTGGGCTTTTTAAATTTCATGTCTTAGTTGAATGTTAATGGTACTCTATGCACTCTTCTCTCTTTGCATTCAAACAGGTATTCCTGTCTAGGATAATATGTTACTGTTCTCTATACATTGACATGGGAAATTTTTCCCAAACCGAACGAGGAATCTAAAGTCTATTCATAAGTCAGTTAAAACTTGTTCACTATATATTTAGAAATTAGAACAAAACGGATGGTTGTCTTTCTGCTAGCCCACCATTAATAAACATTCAGGCGGCGCTTACCGTCTCAAGTGTCCGCGCTTTACAGCCTTCCTAGAGTGCAACTGAACCACAGAGAACTGCGCATATTTGAGGTATAAAATTTGATGACACTCGAAAACATGTGCATACCCATAAAAACGCTGTAATCAACAGAATAATAAACATGTCCCCTAAACCAGGTTTCCTTTGACGAGACACCGTTCTACATGCCCTCCTGTTCAGAAGCTGCTGGAAGCTTTCTACCAGGGCACTCTGCGTTTGCGTTTGTTTGTTTGTTTGTTTGTTTGTTTGACTTTTATGTACTCGTGGATGTTTTCTGCCTGCTGTTTTCATTCGGCACGTTTTTCTGACTCATCCATGCTGTGGTCTACGTAACATTGCTTTTCCATTGTTGTATAAAGTAGAATGCCCACTATGCCTCTGCTGTGAGCATCTCCTCTGTTTTGAATGACACTTGTATTCTCTCACTTTTGACATTGGTATTTACCTCATTTTTTTTTGGCTTTTTACAAAGTGTCTTTACATGTTTTTAATCTCTTTGATTTCATTTTCATATGTAGGAGTGAATTGGCTGAGGCAAAGGAACATACATATTTAACTTTTAAAAATAAAACAATCAAGCTTTGCATGGTTCCAGCATTTTATGACCATGCACAGTCAATGAGGGTTCCAGTTATTATTCCACCCTATTACCTGTGCTTGCCAGGCAACCACTCTATAGGGCGTGGAATATTATTGTGGTGGTATTTAATTTGAATTTCTGTAGAGAAATGAGCAGTGAACATCTTTTTATAATGTATCAGTTTTTGGTTTGTGCATGTATGAGTTAATACATATATACACATACATATATGTACACATATACATACAACACACACATATACACATATATACATACACATGAATAAATACATAGATATATGTACACACATATGTGCATATATACATATATGGAGGGGGGGTAGTGAGTGTGTGCTTCTCTTTTGAGGCAGGCTTTTCTGTATCCCAGGCAGGACTTGAGTTTGCTATGGGCCTTAGATGCCCTTATACCCTTTCTTAGGATTGTCCCATCTTAAACTCCCATAAGCTAGGATTATAGATATATATCACCATGTCTTGTTTACTCTGTAATGAGGCTTGAACCCACTGCTTTATGCATGCTAGGCACACACTCTACACTTCTAGCCATGTATATTTTTTGTAGTATATAATGACAGTTAAAATTTTGTCCATTCTAACTCTATTTATTTTTCTTTTGTAGTTTTGCTTATTGAAAACTCATTTTAATTTCTTATTTTAATGGCTCTATCATCTTTGATTTCCTTTTAGTTTCTTATTATCTTAAATTAATTGTAGAAAATGGTGAGTTTAATTGTGATGTTTTCCTGCATGAATATCACATATATTGGTCATAATTGCCCGCCCATCACTTTCTCCTCTCTCTCCCTTATCACTGGACTGCTTTCTCTCACCAAACAGCCTCTTCCTGCTTTCTTGTTCTTTTTGGACTTAAATGGTATATATGAGACAAAATATGAAATTATTTTCTGTGTCTGGCATATTTCACTTAACATAATAATTTCCAGTTCTATCCATTTCCCTGCATATAACACAATTTCATTTTCTTTATGGCTGAATAAACTTCCACTATGTATGTGTGCCACACTTTCCTTACCTATTTGTGTGTTGATGGACCTGTAGGCTGATTCCACATCTTGGTTGTTGTGAATAATGGAGCAATAACTGCAAATGTGCAAATATCCATGTGGAATACTATCTTAGATTCCTTTCTGTAGACATATCCCAGGAGCAGTACAGCTGGGTCACATGTTGCCCTTCAGTTAAGAAGCCGCAGTGTAATGTCCACAGTAGCTGGAATCATTTACGTTCTTCAGAACAGTGTATATGAATTTCCACTGCTGGCCTCTGAGCTCCATGTTATCATTAATTCAGTATTTCCTGATAATTGCCATTCTTACTGGGTTGGAGTTGAAATGTATTTTTGATTTGCATTTATTCCATAACTAAGGATATTGAAAATGGCCATTTAGATTCCTCTTTTTAATTATTATACAGTACACATTTAATAAATTTGTGCTGATACACTTTCATATTACGAAGACAATTATGAAGAACCTTCCTTTTCATAATTGTATCATCTGAACAGGGACAGAAACATATGTGAGAAATATTTTGTCCTTTGGAAAACAACATAAAGAATAAAATAAAACCTTTTCTTTGTGTAGGGGGATGTTGAAGTGGCCCTACTTTAGTGAAAACAAAGAGCCGATGAAACCCTAAGATGAAGACCTACTGTGTTTCTGTCTCCTGTTCTGATGTGGGTTCTTTCTTAGCTCTCTATGCTTGGTCCTCTCACTGTCTCAGTTGTAGATGGTATCCTCATAACAAATACTTGCTTGTCTCAGTGACACTGGACACTCTAGCAGGCTGAATGGGCACCTTTATGTCTCTTTCCTTTTCCTTGAATTCTAAACTTTTTGATCTCCATTTGTTTAGGGATTCAAGTTGATTCCACACATTTTTTTCAATCTTTCATTTTTAACCTATCCTTACGTTCTTTCCAGGTTCCTTCTTTGTTCTGTGTTGCTGTAATTTGTGTTTCTGGCTTTGCTTGGAGCTTCTTTGGCTCTTTATTTAAAATTACCTAGAACATCCCACCTTTGGGTCCTCTGGTAAAGCAAAGGATCTATACAGGTATGGTCATCTAAGTCACCCCCAAATTTCAGCAAGCAGTCATTCTTTTTTTCTAGACTTCATTGTAGGCTCTTTCTGCCTACTTTTGGTTTTCTTGCATAGCTCTTAATTCACTTCCAATCTATTTTGCTTTCTTTCATTAATTTTGGTAATGTAATCTTCTTCTTTTTTTTTTTTATAAAGCATCAGTATGTCTATGTCTCTATACTTGTTTCCAGGGATATTTGCAACCATCTTAGGAGGTAGAATGCTATCCAGTGCAGCAAATATTGATCCTTTAAATGCTTTATGAGATGTGCTTCTCATTTGAGCATTAGTATTGACCTTCATTATCCAACCATTCTTTTATATCACCAAAGCTGCTCCAGTTGGGGAAGCTTTTCCATTAAAGCTTTGCTTATATTAAATAGACCTTTGAGGCATTATTTTTTGCTCATGGGTCACTGTAAGTTGCTTGGAGATCTACTGTTTTATTTTCATTGACTTCCTTGAGTCCTATAATAGGTTGCCCTGAGATAGGAAGTGAAAATTTTTTTCCTTTGTATGTGGCTATCTAATTGTTTTAGCCCCTTATTTTCTGAGTTGAGGGTCTAATCAAGGGCTTGATACTTGCTAGGCAAGTGCTCACCACCAAGGCAAATCCCTAATCACTGTGGCATTGTTTTTAATTGCTTAGGGTGACTATTAGAAATTGCTTCTTCCTTTATTGACTTTACATATGTAGTTATCATTTCTGGGTTTTCTCATTTGTTTCCATGAATTTTTTCGTTGTCTCTACCACTTACTGGTTTGAGTAGAGAACTATTTGATGAACCAGTAATAAAAATTCTCCAAATTTGCTTATTTTCAAGATTTTTATTGGTTTGTTTAAATTATGAGCTCCTATGTAAGATGTAGAACATTCCATTTTTTGATAAAAAGCATACTAGAGTATTAATTATGTTTATATCAGTTCTACCAGTGAATTTGGCCATGATAAATTTGATATCTTCGCAGCAATGAATATGTCTGTATTAACGAGGCCATTTTCGATTCCCATTGACTATGTTGGTAGCTTTTTCCTCAGTGTAGAGTGTTGCAAACAGTATCCTTAGCTAGCATCCTTCTAGCAGTAAAGTGTGATGTATTATAATCAGAAGATGTATTTTAATATTAAATAGATATTTTAAGTTTACAGGGTGAAAAATAACACATTATTATCCTACCTGAACCCCAAGATTTTTTTCTTTCTAAATCTTTACTTAGTCTGGATGCAGTCATCCACTTACAGTTTTGATACACAGTAGATGAAGGAGGCATAATAAGTTATAAAATTTATGCTTCTCAGGTATTGGAGTACTTTAGTTTTTATTGCATGCTACAGTTTTAAAAATAACCTGCCACTTATTGCTGTGAAATCTCTCCTCTCCATAGGAGTGTGCTCACTCACCATTTCCCTTATAGATTTAGTTTCCGTCTTGCACAGAATTGTTCATCTTCATTGGAAGTGTTGTAGATGTTTTCCTCAGGTTCCCTATTTCCATATTCTGAAAACAGATTCATTTTAGGTTGGGTTTTCATTGTTAGAGAAGAAATATATGGTTGTTTATAGAAAAAGTAGGAAGTAGAGAATTCTGAAAGAAAAAATAACTTGTGTTCAAAATAACCCATGGGAAAATTAATGGGTATGTTTTTTTTTTAAATTGGAACCATATCAAACATAAAATAAAATAGTGTAGCCCCACCACCATCATCCAGAGCCACTGGTGCCCTTTTGCCTAATTTGTTATCTCTCTGATCTGAGCATGTGCTGGTTTCATGCCTGGTTATGTGTTTTTCTGGCAGCTGGTAGCACAGCATCTGAACACTTGTGATTGATATGCCATCATGTGGTAGGTCTAATCTTGGATCATTTTTTCCTGTGCTTGTGATATGAGCTATGTACGCAGCCTCAGTCTGTCACCCTTCACTACTGTATAGTGTGTTTTGTGCAATTGTTTAGTCACCAAGGGAGGCAAAGTTAGTTGCCAAGTTCCCAGATCTTACAAATGGTGGTGTAAGGTCAACTTCTCATATAAGTTTTGATAGAGTAGTCTTACAAGTCAAATCGTCTCCATTAAGAAGATATATCTGTGTCAGATTGTTCTCTTTGTTTCTGTTTGGTTGATTTTGGCCCTGAGTTTGACTATTTCCTGCTGTCCTCTTGGGTGTGTTTGCTTCTTTTTGTTCTAGGGCTTTCAGGTGTTCTGTTAAATTACTAGTGTAGAATCTCTCCAATTTCTTTACGAGGGCACTTAGTGCTATGAATTTTCCTCTTAGCACCATTGGGGACAATTTAGACTGAAGTTGGGGACCCCTGTGGTTGAATTAGGGAAAGGCTGGAAGAAGTTGAGGAGGAGGGCAACCCCATAGGAAGATCAGCAGTCTCAACTAACCTGGACCCCTGAGATTTCTCAGACACTTAGCCATCAACCAGGCAGCATACACAAACTGGTCTGAGGCCTCTCCCCACACCCCTCCCTCACCCCCACACCCCACATACACAGCAGAGGACTGCCTGGTCTGGCCTCAATGAGAGAAGCCACACCTAACCCTGGAGAAACGTGAGGCTCCAGGGAATGGGGAGGTCTGGTGGGGCTTGGGGTTTGGGGGCAGGGGATGGGGGGGTAAGAGGGTGGGGGGTGGGGATGTGGGTGTGGGGCCATCCTTTTGGAGACAGGAGGAGGAGGAGTGGGATGAGGAACTGTGGGAGAGTGGACTAGGAGGCGGGTAACGACTGAACTGTAAAAAAAAAAAAA